>JAJPUD010004498.1:47846-137162 GCA_023553655.1 Myrmecobius fasciatus
TCGTTGAGGAAGGAAGGAAGGAAGGAAGGAAGGAAGGAAGGAAGGAAGGAAGGAAGGAAGGAAGGAAGGAAGGAAGGAAGAAATAATGAATTTGGACAAAATGAAGCTAGCTCGTCCCACTAGCTTTCCATCATCAGCCCTCTGAGCAATGTGGAGAGTCAGAGGAAAGAATCCAGAAGCAGTCCAGCCCACTGGCTCTTTAAGTGTTTACCTGGGGTTCTCTTGAGACTCTGTTTCTCTGTGAATTCACCTCTCTGTGAATTCACCCAGTATGGAAGTACTACAAAACCACCATTTTAAAGAGACTGAGTCATCATTACTTCAGCTCTCTCCAATCACCACTTTGATTCTCTTCCTCTCAATTATTGTTCCCATTAATCAATCTTCCTATTCCTATTCATCCCCCTTGACGTTACCTTTCCTCCTTCTCCTCCACTGGTCAGTTTCTCTTACTCCAGGGGTCCTTAAGATTTTTGGGTCTTGGATCCCATTACTAGTCTATCAAAGTCAATGGACTCCCACTGAAAAAAAATTTAACAATTGAAAGAAATGTTAAATTTCACTTAGAGGTTATATGTGTGTGTGAATATAGATATATATATATTTTTTTTTTCTCATCCAAGTTCAGATAACCCTATCCACAGACCTTGTGAGAAGCCCTATCTTTACTCCCAAATCTTGTCCCTCACTGGATCTTCTGGTCTTCTCTGATTTTCAGAGTGATATATTCTGATTCAAATATACTGTGAGAGAAGACTGGTATATCTTCAGAGCCCTTCCTCCAGTTTTTAGGTCATAAAAGCCTTCTAGATACAATTAGTTATAATTAGATCTTCTTATAATTTTATTCACTCATTAAATAGAACATATTAGCTATATAATATCTTTAAAATGTATAAAATCTGGTACCAGTTGAAAATAATATGTAATATGGATCTTCTAAAAATTTCTTCTCACAATGCCTTATTAAAAGATTGGCAATGGGCAGAGCTAGTCTGAGCAGTGGATAGAGCACCAGTCCTGAAGTCAGGAGGAACTGAGTTCAAATATGGCTTCAGACACTTAACACTTCCTAGCTGTGTGACCCTGGGAAGTCACAACCCCAATTGCCTGAGCAAAACAAACAAACAAAAAAAAAAAAAAAAAGATTGGCAACTTCTGTTTTAGGAACCAGTTGAAAGTGGCTGATATTTCCTTTGCTGGGTAAGGGCAAGGAGTAGATGATGACCTGGAATAGAAGAGATGTTCTTTACTTCTGTTATATATTTGAGGGCATGAAGGTGTAATAAAATGGAGAAAACTTCTGAGAGAGCAGAGTATGGGTAAAGTTTCCTGGGATACCAACTGATGAGATTCTCATTCATGATCCTCTATCCTGCTTGCCTACTACAGTGAAAATACTATTGAGCTCAGAGGCCTAATGGCTGGATTTAAGTGACTTTGACACTCACTATATTACCTTGGTAAGGTTATTTTTACCTCGCTTAGTTTTACCTACCTCTACAGTTGATCAAGTCCATATCTAGTGTGCTATCAACTTTGCCATCTAGTTATGTGTCTTACTATTATTAACCAGGATAGGTTTCAAACTTAAGCTATGCTGCCTGTAGTCCCATAGTAGTTCCACTGCTATTATTACTTACTAATGCGAAGGGATTTCAGTTCTTGAAAGCTGGCTGCTTACAATCCCAAGGTTGAGCTTGACAACAATAATATGTATTGATCATTTTAAGTGGGATTGAAATAGTGTTGGAAGGAGACCTAGGGAACAACTATGTTTGCTTCTCA
Source organism: Myrmecobius fasciatus (assembly GCA_023553655.1). Classification (NCBI taxonomy): domain Eukaryota; kingdom Metazoa; phylum Chordata; class Mammalia; order Dasyuromorphia; family Myrmecobiidae; genus Myrmecobius; species Myrmecobius fasciatus. Next base: position 49,635 of record JAJPUD010004498.1, read on the forward strand.
GAAGTATCCACCCTACCATTGAAAGAATGTCTTTGTCCTTGTGTCTGCAGAGTACCCAAGATCTAGTTGCCACAGGAAGGTGCTATCTCTGGGATTCCAGTTGAGAGAACTTGGGTATATTTAAGAGTACTATTTCAAAGACTTGATCAGGTAAGCAACTAGGAATTACCCCCTTCACATCTAGTTTGTTTGAACCCTGCTACTTACTCCAAGCTCCTTGGTATGGTTTCTGTCATGGATGTATGATGGTTGTATAGCGTAAGTGCCCTTTGTTTAACCTTTGTGTTTTGGTCACACCTCTTAAGCCTTGTCCCTGTCCTCATAATTCTTCTAAAACTTTTCATAATCAAAACTCAGCCAAAATTCTTCTGTCTCATAATGCCTACTTTAAAGGAGAGAGAATAGAAAAATTCTTAGAAGGAAACTGAGCTCCTTGAGGCCAGTGACCATGTTTTTTTTTTTCCTTAGTATTTATTTCATTTAAAAAAACTGTGAAGGCAAACACAAAATAAAATTAGGATTTCCATATATATTATAGAACAGAATTAGAAAATTATATAGAATATCTCATATTTATCTTTGTATTACCCTCCCCCCCCACAGCACTTAGCCTGGTTCTATACTGGACATGTTGAGTGAATGTTTAATGAATAAAGGATACACTCAATCCCCATTCTTTAGAGAAGCACACTGAGTTGCCCATCCCCCAAAAGATGGAAGTGTTTCCTTATATAATCACATAGCAAATTAGAGATAGGGTTAGAATCAAACCCAACTTTGCTTAGGTGATAGAAACTTTTTTCTTTCTGGGCCTCAGTTCCCTAATTTGTAAAATGGGAGAGTTGGATGATATTATTTTTAAAGTCCCTTCTGTTTCTAAATCCGATAGTAACTCTCACATTTACAGACTGACTTCCTTTTTTTTGCCTTTGATTTTCCTTGAGAATGTAGCCATAGACTTTTATTCCCAGCGATGAATCCCTATAGAAAGTAAGCCCTTTTTTGGATGCCACAATAAGAGAAAGAGCCTGGTCAAAGCCAGGATGAAATGGGATTACTTCAATTAATACTTCTCCTTTGTCTCACAGGGAGTAGAATCTAGATTTTTTTAAAAAAGGCTAGATGGCACAGTGTATAAAGAATTAACATGACTGCAGATTTATTTTAATATATAGGAAAAAATCCCATCTTTCTTGTCTTTCTTATCACTTTCTTAGTGATGTTTCTCCTGTTTTCCACTCCCCAAAGATCCTAGGGAAGTAGCTCTGAAGTCAGGAGGACCTGAGTTCAAATCAAGTTTCAAAAACCCTTAACTCTTATAACCCTTAACATTTATAAGTCACTTAATTCCAATTGCCTCACAAAAACAACAAAACAAAAAAGCCTGGAACTAGTCCTTTTTTAGATGTTATCCCACAGTAATGACAAGAGAGGACTCCTATCAATGACCAGGACAGAGATAGGGAGTAGATTTACCTCAATTAGTTGTTGTTATTCAGTAGTTTTAATCATGCCTGTCTCTTTTGTGATCCTATTTGGAGTTTCCTTGGCAAAGACACTAGTTTACCATTTCCTTCTCTCAGCTCATTTTACAGATAAGGAAACTGAGGCAAACAAGATTAAGAGATTTGCCCAGGGTCATACAGCTAGTACGTGTCTGAGGCCAGATTTAAACTCAGAAATCTTCTTGACTCCAGGCCTGACATTTTACCAACTGAGCTACCTAATTGCCTTTTCTTCCATTAGTACTTCTCCAGTTTTAAAATTATGGGGAAACTTAGTCCCTGGGAAAATTCCCCAAGGCTCAGGTAGCCCAACACAGAAACTCTTAAGAATCTCAACTTTCCAGACTATTTCTCAGACCCGTTCTCTCTAGCTCTTTGAATCTAAGGCCAATTTAGTTTCCTTATTGGACTATTTACTGTCTCTCAGACTCTAAACTTTCATGATTTCCAAAAACTCTTTTGACTATCCTGTTGGAAAGACCAACTACTAAAGACTCTTTAACTAACCCTAGAAAGGATAGGTAGATGAGGAATTGAAATAGGAGGAACTGGGGTAGACTACTACTCCCTGGGGCACACTTAATGTAAAAGCAACATGGTACCAAGAGGAGTGGCCCTTAGTCCAAGAGACCTGGGATCTAGTCCAAATATTCCATTCCTGAATTAGTGTTACTTTATGAGTCTAAAAGATTTTTCTTAAAACAGAAAAGCGAAACAATCATATTTTCCTATTTTGCTTCTCAAATCAATGAGTTTTGTAGTAAACTAGTGTCTTTTCTCCTTTCTCAAAGGAAAAAGGGGATGAATAAGAATGACGGGAAAAGACCCTTTCCTAAAACTTAATCAAATGAGATTTATTGAATAATTTGTTATGTTGTTCAGTTGTTTCATTATGTTTTACTCTTTGTGACTCTATTTGGGGATTTTTGGAGTAGTTTCCCATCTCCTTCTCCAGCTCATTTTACAGATGAGAAAACTGAAAATCATATAGCCAATAGGTTTCTGAGGCCAGATTTGAACAACCTGACTCTTGATTCAATACTCTACTTAATGCACCACCTAGCTGCCCATTGATGAAAATGCTTTTAACTAACTGAGACCTCAGGAGGGCTGGAGTTTTGAGGTTTATTTCTTCAAGTAGGTCTCATTAATTCTCCTGCAGTATCTCGGTGAAGAACAATTAACATGACTTTGCAGATTTATTTTAATATACAGGAAAAATTCCATCTTTCTTGTCTTTCTATCACTTTCTTAGTGATGTTTCTCCTGTTTTCCACTCCCCAAAGGTCATTAAGGAAGTGATTGGTAGGGAAGCAAATGATTTTCTGTTCCTTCCACATTAAGATCTGTGCTCTGGGATCTTGGACATCTAATTGATTGATGAGACAAAGGAGAAGAAGACTCTGATTCACCCAATAACTTTGTTGGTTTATTGAAACTTGTCTTCCTGGATTTTAAAAAGCTTTCCCAAGTCCTTTGACTCCCTTGACTGCATAGTAGGCTATTAGAGCAGTAGAGGTTTAATGGCAAAATAAAGAACAAAAATGCTATTAAATTTGTTCTTAGCCTGGCTGCTTCCCAAACTTTGAGGCATGCTACAAGTCTAGCAATAGCAGTTAGGCAGTACAATAGATAGAAAGCTGAGCCTGGAGTCGGAAAGAGTCATCTGAGTTCAAAATAGGCCTCAGGCATTTACTAGCTGTGTGACTCTAGGCAAGTCATTTAACCCTTTTTACCTCAGTTTTCTGACCTGTAAAATGAGCTAGAGAAAAAAAAATTGGCAAGCCATTTCAGTATCTCTGCTCAGAAAACTCCAAATGAGGTCACAGAGTCAAAAATGACTGAAGTGTCTGAACAACAACATCACCATCAGCAAACAGGTCCAATTAGCAGACTTCTTGATAGGCCCATTTTGTTTAGTGCTTCCTATATTGGGGAATCTCAACATTTATGAGATGGGCCAGTAGGCAATTAATAGGAGCTAGAATACGGCCCATAGAAATGACTTACTAGCTATGGAACATAGTAGGGTACACTGAAAATAAGTATATTGCAGGTACTCAATAAATATTAAATTGAAATAACCTTTGGCAATTCCCTGAGTCTCATTTTCTTCATCTATAAAATGGAACTAAAACTACTGATGCTCCCTGTCTTTATAATGGTTGTGAAGAAAGCAATTTGTAAATTTTAAAGTTCTGTAAAATGAGGTTAACATAATTATTATCTGTAAAATTCAGAGGTATGGGTAAGATGATCTTGTATTAACAGTAGTTAGCATTTAGATAATTCTTTAAGGTTTACAAGGTGCTTTACAAATGTCTCATTTTATGTGACAAACCTGGGAGGTAAGTTCTATTATTATCCCCATTTTAGAGATGAGGAAACTGAGGCTGATGGAAGTTGAACAATTTACCCAAGACACATAGCTAGTAAATAAATAGCTAAGGTCAAATTTGAATTTAGGCATTCCTAACTCCAGGTCCAGCACACTATCCATTGTGCCACTTAGCCATCTCTGTCCAGCTTACCATAGATAGGTTATTTGCATCAAATCCTAGGGCAGGAAGAGAGCCAAAAGCCATTTGTTAGTCAGTAAACATTTATTAAGTGCCTACTATGTGTCAAGCACTGTGCTAAGTGTTAGAGATAAAAGAAAGGCCAAAAAAAATCCCTGTTCAGTCTGAAAGGAGACAATATACAAACAATTCTATGTAATTCTAGTTATTTTACAAGATACAAATTATATACAGGATAAATTAGGAATTAGCAACAGAGGAAAACTACTAGAACTAAGAGGGATTGGGAACAGCTTCCTGTAGGAAGTAGGACTTTTAGATAGGACTTGAAGGAAGCCAGGGAAAAGCAGGAGGTAGAAATCAGGAGCAAGGATATTCTAGGAACTGGAAACAGTCAATCAAAATGCTGAATCAGAAGAAGGAGGATCTTGTCTTAGGAACAGCAAGGAATCCTGCAATTCTGGATCACAGAATATGTGGTTGGGGAAGTGTAAGGTGAGAATCAGAAGTCTGTCTCTAGCCCTGAAAAACAATCAAGGAAGGTAAAAGTATCCTGGAGAAAGGAATGGCTAACAGTCAAAACCTGTAAGGGAGGACAAGTAGAAGGAAGAATGAGAAAAGGCCTTTAGTTTCTTGGTGGCCTAGAAAAGAGGTATTTAAGGTGAATGGGGAGGTCAGAAATTAGAATACAAGGGGCTGAGAAGTAAGAATTGAGTGGGACATAAAAAAGTGGAGGCAAATGACAGAAAATTTCTTTCAGGATTTCATTTATTAAAACAAAAGAAATACAAAGTGATGTCAGGAAAAGATGATATCAGGAAGGAACTATAAGGTCAAGAGAGGGAGTTTGAAGGAGAATTGGAAGGTAGAAGCAAGGATGGGATTATGGTCACAAGTAGAGATGTAGCCTTGGCAAGTGACCACCTCTACCTCAGAGCTTGAAATAAAGAGAGAATAGGTAACTACGTGTATAAGGGGGGAGAGAAATCTCACAAGAGATTTCCTTGCTTTTTTCGCAGTAGGAAGCAAGATCCCTTGCTGGGGGGAAAGAGGAAGAGGATGGGAAAAGGAGTTGGGAGGCCTGAGGAGAGAAGGTTTGGATGAGCTATTATGGAGTGTCAGTCAGGAAAGAATTAAAAGGATTTCCATGCAGCAGTGAAGGCCTGCTTGAAATGAGATAACATAAATTTGTAGGATACCTAGTTTTTGTTGTGGTAGGATGTCCTCTTGCAACATGAGAGGAAGAACAGAAAAGGTAGATGTGCTTTCTGGCAAGCATCAACAGCAACAGGAAAAAGGGACAAAGAATTCAAGGCTTAAAGCAGTTAACTATAGGATCAAAGGAGGAAGCTGAGGTCAAAGCAATGACTCAGAGACAGGTACAGATTGAAAGACTAGAAAAAGGTCCAATCAAGTCAAGCAAACCATGGTGCCAAGCACTGAGAAAGACTGAAAGAAAGATAGTCCTTGTCTTCAACAGGCCAACATTCTTTTATAAAAATTTAATAGTGTTTTGTTTTTTCTGATTACATATAAAGACAATTTTTATCATTCTTTTTTTATTTCAATATACTTTTATTTTAAAACAGGTCACAACACTAAGCTCAATCCCATTCTGCTATTACACAAGCGACAAATGCTTGCTTAGCAGCTAAGGGGCAATCTTTAGAAGCATATTTGAAAAGTGAATAAAATCCATATAAAACAAATATCCAATAGTTTCCATAGGAACACAGATAAGTGTGACCCTATCTCTTAATCTTCCATATTGTTGCCTTTGTGCCAATCCTATTCTTAAAACATATTTAAAAACTCTAATGGTCCCCCAAAATGCTCTAATTCAAGCTAAACTTGCAATTAATGGCTTCTATACATTAATACTAGCTGAAGTACAAGTTGTGGAGTGATGTTCCATTCCACTTGCCCAAGCACAAGATAATGGCAAAGTGTTGATATCCTGATCTTCTACTTCTGCCAGAGAACCTTGGTTCTTGATTTGTTTCATGCACTGCCATGCTGGCCCAGACATCACATAATAGATAGTAGGTCTCTGGAATCCATTTAAAGTAGAAGCAGCACAACAGTATAAGCGCCCATGTTTTGAAACAGCATCCAATCTCCCACATGCATTTCTGGTAAATCACAGCATTCAACAATTCGATCAAGGCCATACATGTTGGTCCCCATATACTAGAAGAATAATATTTCTCATCTGGTTTGGGTCTCTTTTGTAGAATAGGTTTAACATGTGCATGATCAAACAGGATGCAATTAAATGATCCATATACTCCATCATTTACATAGTACATAAAGCTTTGGTCATTTGCCTCATCTTCATCATCAGAACTTGTCTGTTCCTTTAATACAAGTTTTTTGGCAATGATGTTAACTGCAAGTGTGAAAGCTGATGCAACATAGTATCTGCCTAGTTCAGCTATGATTCTCACTCCAGAGTCAGGAGGAAAATACTTGTCCAATGCTAGATTGTTTATCATTCATTTTTAAAAGATTTTAAGTTCCAAATTTTTCTCCCTCCCTCCTTTCTGTACCCTTTTCCCAAGATGGCAAGCAATTTAATATAGATTATACATGTACAGTCATAGAAATCATATTTCCACATTAGTCATGTTGTGAAAGAGGAAACAGAACAAAAGGAATCCTCCCCCCCCAAAAAAGTGAAAATAGTGTGCTTTGATCTGCATTCAGACTCCATCAATTCTTTTTCTGGATGTGGAAAGCATTTTATATCATGAGTGTTTGGGAATTGTCTTGAATCATTGTATTGCTGAAAAGAGCTAAGTCTATCATAGTTGATCATCACACAGTGCTACTGTTGCTATGTACAATGTTTTCCTGTTCTCACTCATTCAGCATCAGTTCATGTTTTCTGAAATCTGCAATAGGCTTACATTCTACTAGGGGAAGAGAAAGAAAAGGGGGAAATCAGTATATTAGCAGCTGAGCAGGTACAAAATACATGCAAAAAGTCAATACACAGAAATTTGGGAGATGGCATACTAACAACTAGGGGACTCAGGAAAGACTTAAGAAGAAAGTAGAATATAAGCTGAGCCTTGAAGAGAGTTAGGAGTTACAAGAGACAGATGTGAAAAAGAGAAGTCATACTAGGTATGAGAGACAGCCTGTGCAAAGATGAGAGATGGGATTTTGTGTTTGAGGAGCAGGAAGTAGACCAATTTTTCTAGAATGTAAAATGTTTAAGGAAGAGTAATTTGCCACCACTGGGCAAATTAGATTCTTTTCTCACTTCCTTTTCCTCCTCCTTGAGCTCCTCAGGATAGACTGGAACCAGGTAAATGGTTTTAAGTGCCAAAAGAGTTTGTATTTGATCATAAAGACAATAGGAAGCCATCAGAGGTTTTAAGTAAGGGAGTGACATTGTCAGACCTGTGCTACAAAGATCACAGTTTGGAAGTTTCTGGAGGATGGGATCAGTAAAGGAAGTAGAATGTATCAAGACCAATTAAAAGGGTTTTGAAGACCACAAATGAATATGATTCTGAACAGGTGGGTTATAGTTTAAAGAAGATGCTAGAGATCAACAAGGGTAGGATCAACAAGACTTGACAACTGAGTCTGGTGGTCCAGAGTAGAGTTGAGGATGATGGCTCCTTTGAGAAACTGTGTAATAGGGTAAATGGTAGGTTCTTCAACAGAAATAGGAAAGTAAGAAGGAATTTAGGAAGAAAGATAGAATTTTATATTGGACTTGTTGGGTTTGAAATGCCTTTTGAAATGTACCAGTAAACAGTTGAAGATAGAGATTAAAGTTGAGGAGAAATATGAGGCCTGGATATGTGGATTTTATGACAAGTTTGCCGAGAGTGATGATGACAGACAAGAAAAAAGTTCAGGCCCAAGACTTGGAATACACCCATAGGTGCATGGGGTCAGACACATAAAAAGAAAAGCATGAGAGAGAAATATCCTGGAAAATCTGGGGAGAAAAGAGTGTCCAAAAGGAAGAAGGGTCCACAGTATCCAGAGAGAGAGAAGTCAAAAGAAGAATGAAATCAAAGCAGAGAGAAAGGACTCATATGTACAAAAATATTTAAAGTAGTACTTTTTATCATAGCAAAGCTTGTCCAGGTCCTTTTCTAAACTTGTAATTCTTTTCTGTGAATTTCAAAGTAGTTAATCTTTATTTTCTTGTGGTCAATGTGAAAATGGTTCTATTGTTCTGGTCACTTTATTCTGAATGAGTTTATATAAATCTTTCCAGGTTTCCTTGAATCTGTCCCTTTTGGCATTTCTGACAGCAGAATAATATCCCAATACTGGGTCAGCTATTCCCCAATTGATGGGTACTCTCTGTGTTACTGTTTCTTTGCTATGATAAAAAGTACTACTTTAAAAACCACATCTTTAGGATCACTAAATTACCTTCTATGGGAGTTTCAATGCCAAGGTGGCCCCAACTTAGTCTCACAAAGAAAAGGTCCTACTCCTTGTAAATCATAGGATCTCTGGAGAAGGAAACTGGGCCCTGGGTCTCAGCCGACCTTTGAATTTTTAGAACACAGTCTCCACCTTGTGAGACAGCTTTCACAGATCACTTCAACTAGAAATCAACTATCACTCTCTTAGGTGGTAACCTTTTCAGGTAATTCCACCCCCCTCCCAGGGAGGGAGAAGAGGGGATTGGGATTGAATTTATTCTTAAACAAATGTTTTAACTATCAAAGAACATTAAAAATAGAAGTATCTAGTCAAAATTCCAAGTGAGGATAGCCCTAACTCTTTTGTAATATCCCTAATAGATGATTATCTAGACTCTCCTCAATTGCTTCCAAGAAAACTTACTTTTTTAAAGAGTTTCATTTTTGGAAATCTTACTTTGATTGGATTTACTCCTCTTTGAAGCTGCCCAGAATGATGCATCTATTTTACACCTACTATATACTAGAATCTGGCTATTTGCATTTTAATAGATTATCAAAATTTTAAAAGTTTTCAAGACAGAAAAATAGAATGTCTGGCAAAGTGCTGAGAATTGGGGGTTTGCTTGGAGGCAAAGGGCCTTTCATGATAACACTCCAAGGTCCATCATAAAAAAGTGGCCACACTCTCCATCCGATGAGGTTCTCTTTCTGCTCCCCAAGCTCTTCTATTTTCTCCTTTCTCTCCTAAAAACCCTTTGTCATAGATGCAACATGTGAAGTGCCATATCATCTCTACCTACCTGGAGCCTTCTCTTCTTTGTACTATGTGCTAAGTCTCATAAGTCCAGTTCTAGTGTTAAGGTGGTATCTGATAGGGATCAAATTAAAGTTATAAAATAATTATACTTGTTAAATATTTGCTGAGTGAATGAATAAGTGAGTGCTATATATCTATGACATTCAAAGTCTATATCATTTAATCTGCCACTTTATCTTCTTCTATTTTCTATTGTTTGGTGCTCTCATATCCCCAACTTGATTAAAAGCTTTTAAAGGGCAGGGATTATGACATCTAATCCAAGGCTAGGTGAATATGCTAACAACTGTTCAATAAATGTATTGAATGATTGACAAGACTTTTTTCTAGTGATACATTCAAGTATCTGAAAGTTTAAAAAGGACAGCATGAAATTTACATGAAACTTGCATATTGGACTGGCATTCCCCTTTATTCCCTATATCCAGTTATTGTTTCCCTTCTTCTATTACAATTTAAAGATACCTTGGGTTAAGAGGACAGTCTGTCAGAATGGAAGAAGCTATCACTCAGAGGTCCAGTTTTCTCTCTTAGGATATGGAAAAATATTGAGATCAGTTATTCAGAACAAATGATAGAAACCAGGGTTAATGATCATTCTATACTTCAGATCCTACAATTTGTCAAATAAATCTCTTGATGAAATGAGCATTGGTATCCAAAGTATTTATTAAGCAACACTTTGCCCAGGATGTGCTCAGGGTTCTTCACAGTGAGTTAAACAAAAGCAATCCCTACTGTCTATGGGTTTCCAGTGAAAGATAATAATACAGAAGTCAGTCAAGAGGCAGATTACTATGGTATTACTAATGGTCAGATTGCTCTGGGTTTAAGAGGTAATAAAGATAACAATAAGGACTGACACACTCTGTGAAATGTCTGCAAAGCCATAAAGGTCTGTCTAGGTAGTTGGAAACCAGCTGTCTTCTTCCAAAGGCAGTTGTCCATTCAATGCTGGGGAACAAGGAGTCTGGGCTTCTCTCATCCTGTAAAAACTATTTGTCCAGGGAAAGTCTTAAGTAAGAAAAGGAAATTGAGAGAATGGGATCATTGTCTGGGAACTGGGCTGAAAGCCAGATTTGAGGTCTAAAATCCATTGGGTTAAGTATCTTAGAAGATGTAGAAGGATTCTGCCTACTTCTCATTAAGACTCAGACACATAAAATTTCCTAGTAAAAAACCTCCAATATCATCTAGTCTCATTTCACCCTTTTCTGCCCCAAGCATGACTCCTCTTTGCAATATACCTAACAAGTGATCTTGATTTTGCCTAAAGACCTCCACTATTTTTTAAAATTTTCAATAGTATTTTATTTTTCCAAATACACATAAAAATAGTTTTTGACATTCATTTTTGTAAGGTTTTGTGGTCAAAGTTTTTCTTCCTTCCTTACCTTCTTCCTCTCCCATACAGCAAGGAATCGGATATAACTTAAATATGTGCAATTCTTTAAAACATATTTCCATATATGTCAGGTTGTGCAAGAAAAATCAGACCAAAAGAGAAAAAGCCATGTGAAAATTAAAAAAAAAACAAACAAACAAATAAAAAGGTGAAAATACTATGCTTTGATCCATACTCAGTCTCCATAGTTCTCTCTCTGGCTGTGGATAGCATTTTCTATCCCAAATCTATTGGAATTTCTATGAATCACTGCATTGTTGAGAAAAATAAAGAACATTTCAGTTGATCATCAGCTAATCTTGTTGTTTTGTGTATAATGTTCTCTTAGTTTTGCTCACTTAACTCAGCATCAGTTCATGTAAGTCTTTCCAGGCTTTTCTGAAAATCAACCTGCTTATCATTTCCCATAGAATAATAATATTCCATTCCATTCATGTGCAATCACTTATTCAGCCATTCCCCAATTTATGAATATCCACTCAATTTCCAGTTCCTTTTTCACTACAAAAAGGACTTCTACAAACATTTTTGTACATATGAGTCTTTTCCCCTCTTTTGATCTCTTTGAGATACAGACTGCTGGATCAAAAAGTATGCAGTTTTATCGCCCTTTGAGCATGGTTCCAAATTGCTCTCCAGAACGGTTGGATCCATTCACAGTTCCACCAGCAATGTATCAGTGTCCGTTTTCCCACATTCCCTCCATTAGTTATCATTATATTTTCCTGTCATTTTAGCCAATCTGTGTGAAGATGTGAAGTGGTACCTCAGAGTTAAGACCTCCACTCTTCATAAGGAACTCACTAGCTCCCCAGGGCAACTTATTTTTGGACAATTTCAATTTAATTGACACTTTTCCTTTATTTTTAACCCAATTCTGCTTCTTTGCCACAATCTATCCTTAGTTCTTAGTTTTGCATTTAGGTGCTAATGAGAACAAGATCATGATCTCTTCTATGAGACAGCCCAAAGTGTTTTGCCGACTATTATTGTGTACACTTGCTCAATATCCCCAGCTCCCTCAATCCACACTTTTATGCCCTGGGGGCCCATAAATGCTATAGTGGATAGTGAGCTGAGCCTGGTATCAGGAAAACCTGAGTTCAAATCTAGACTCAGATACTAGATATAGGACTATGGGCAAATTACTTAATCTCTCTTTGTCTTAGTTTCCTTATAGCCTGAGAGGGGGTTTTCCATTTTATCCTAGAAGCTTCTGGAAGTCAGAGACTGATCCAGGTCATTCCCTGATCATACTCATACCAGCACAGTGGAAAGAGTCAAGAGACCCAGATGTCAGTGTCACCTCAGAGACTTTAGGTAAATCGTTCTCATTTCTCTGAGCTTCGGTTTCCTCATCTATCAAATGAAACAGCTGGACTAGATGAATTCTAAGGCCTTTTCTCCTATATCTCTAATACTTCTGAGTCTTCCTGCATCTGTCCTATCAGCAGGTAGTGAATTAATGGAGCCAAGCATGGAATGAAGTTACAGTAAGGGAGAAGATAGCACTTTAAAGCATTTTGAACCCTTTATATTATTTCATTTCTGCTTGAAAACAATCCTGTGAGATAGTCCCAACAGTAGTTATTCCCATTTCACAGATTCCCATGAAAGTAAGTTCTAAGATCAATTAAGGGATTTGTCTATGTCCAAACATCTATCAAGCATTAAGGTAGCAGTTAAACCCAGATACTCTAGACTTCCAGTCAGAAACTCTAGACCCAATACCATTGTGATACTATTTCATTGTTTTAAGAAAATAGCCCTGATACATCCATCTAATGAGCTGGCACTGTACCATCCTGAGCTCAGACAAAAAAGGTAGGATTCTTTTTCCTCCTTCCTCTGGCACACACTGAGTATTTTTCCCCAGGCCACATCCTGAGAAGACTGCCTTCTCAGGGAAATGGATGTTGTCTTGAAAAATCTGCATCCTCGTTCCCTCTGGGGAAGATCCGTTCAATCCCGCAAACATTTATTAAGCAGCTGCTTCACCAGACACTGTATTTGGCACTGGGGATGCAAGGAGAAAAAGGAAACAGAAGCACGACCTTGGGTGGTCAGTGCCAAAGTAGACTCCTGCCCCTCCCCCAGCATTTTGGGCAAGAAAGCCCCTTCTTTCCCTTCTCTTGCCTGCCTTCCCCTTCCTCTCCCCCTCAGCCTCCCCTCCCCCCCCCCCAATGCATCAATAGCTCCTTCTCTGGCTGGGGCAAGCTGGTCGATATTCTGGCTGATAGCCTCCTGCTGAGCTCAGCACAGCCCTCTGGAAATGGGCCTGCCTAGAAGGGTACAGTGACCTCCACAATGTGGGCTACCCTGACCTGGCCCTGGCCCTACTCCTGATGGGCATGACGGCAGGAAAGTGAGAGACCACAGATGCCTTGGGAAAACCGTATAAACTAGGACTCCCAGATGGGGAGGGAAGCAAAAATAGATGGATTCCCTGAAGAAAGGGTCCTCCCAAACAGCCATTAATTGCACCGTGTTTCTGGAGTTGAGCCAGAAGGATTCTCCACTACTCAAGGACTGTGGGAGAGAAGTGGGGTTGGGGGATGGGATAACAGATGATTCAGGCCCCAACCCTAGTTTTTCATGTAATATATAAAGCCCTTAAAGGAAGTACAGGGGCTATGGAGTCCTCCCAAGAAGTAGTGCAGACTATGTATGGAGTGACTTGGCCAAGGGTATGTGTAGTGATCCAAAAATATCAGATCACTCAAGCGCATGTACAACCTAGAAACAAACTTGGAAAGGACCCTAGGAGCCTAATTATAACTGGACAGTAATCCACGCTATAATATCCTTGACAAATGGTCAGCCAGCCTTCCCTTGAAAACCTCCAGAGATGAGGCACTCTGCATTATATGGACATCCCGGTTTTGGACAATCAATTCTAAATTTAGGAAGTTTTCTCATATCAAACCCAAATCCACTTTTCTGTAACTTCCACCTGATGATACTCTCTCTTTTGAGACTAAATAAATTATGTTTTCAAGGTTCTTTAAAATATTTTAAAATAGTACTCACTTTGACAGCACATATAGTAAAATTGCAGAAACATGACATGAATATTGGCAAAGCATTCCTGACTTTTCATTATACGTATACTATTAGACATCATCTTAAAAAAAATATTTTAAAGTAAAATCTTTCTTTCCTTTTTTTCCCTAGTTCTTTCAACCAACTTTGGTTTGACATCTTTTCCAATCTTCTCACCATCCATATTACCTGGTCTTCTGGATGGGTCTGATAGAGACAACATGGCATAATAGAGAACCCATCTTGGCATCAGGAAGAACTGGGTTCAAATCCATTCTCAGATACATTATCAGTTATGTGACTCTGGACAGACCATTTTGTCATTTTCAGCTGTGTTTGACTCTTTGTTACCCCATTTGGGATTTTCTTGGCCGAGATATCAAAGTGGTTTGCCATTTTCTTCTCCAATTCATTTTTTTAACAAGGAAACTGAGGCAAATAGGATTAAATGACTTGCCCAGAGTCACAAACTAGTAAGTGTCTGAGACCAAATTTGAACTCAAGAAGATGAGTCTTCCTGATTTAAGCCTGGTACTCTATCCACTGCTGCACCTAGCTGCGCCATCCTCTCAGTGCCCCCACACAAACCTCTTAGAAAATAAACTGAAGAACAGCTGATCGTCTGCTTTGGTTGAGAATGTTTCCTAATTGGAAGCTCCACATAACCTACGAAATCACAGTTCTAGTTTAAAAAAAAAGGGGGTTCTTTAGAATGAGTATACATTTACAGCCAGAGAGATAGAGACTAGATCTGTCATTTCATTCAACTTAGAGGCTTATGTAGGTCCCTGAGAGGTGCAGTAAATTTTCTAAGGTCACATATTCAGTACATTATGAGAGATAGGAACATGCCATTTTTAGGGTCCATTAAACTTTTGCTTAGATAGAGGAAATCTTATGATCCTGAAAACTAGGGGCTGTACCACCATCTCCACAGTCTCTCTGACAACTCCAGTCCACATTGATTTTTTCCTTTCACTTACTCAGGACTAGGTTAAACACTTTGCTGGTCTCTCATTGCCTCATGTGGGTTCAATTTCTTCTCTAAACTGAAAGAGCCTATATAACATGAGATTTTGTGTTGAGTGCTAAGAATACAAAGAAAAAGCAAAATCTCTAATACAATGCCAGGAACAAATATAGGAGAGTTTGGTAAAATATGAACTGACTATTGGTTGACAACTTGAAGAAAATACTTTAGGCACTTATGAAAATTGTGTGTTTTTTGGTAGGCTCTCTCTACCCCCAACCCAGAGAGCTTATTTCAGTTCTGATGCTGTCCATGGAGACATCTGAGAATTCTTGTCCATTCCTAGGCAGCCAATGCTAATTTTGGCATTGCTCTCAGGGATTTACGGTCACTACAGATATAGAATGGGGAAAGGGACTGGACAGACCCTTTAGACTTGGAAATGACTCTGAAGAGTTGGTCTCAATTCTCTATATGCCCCTAGAACACCTGTGGCCAAGTCAGTCTATGCCCTAGGTTCCCCTGAGGCTGTTCCTGAATCCCCCAAGAATATAGAGATATTTGCTTAATAGCTCTATTTCAGTCTTCAGTGAGACATCAGGAACCTCATAGGATTACAGACCATAGGTCAAGAGCTAGGAAGGACCTTGAAGCCATTGAGTCCAACCCTTTTATTTTACAGATATGGAAACTGAGGTATAGAAAAGTTAAATGTCTTGCCTAAAGTCACACAATGAATAAGCATGTTAGAGGTAGGATCTCAACCCTGATCCTCTGACACTAGAGCCCGCACTCTTCTGTTATTCAAAGTTGGCCCAACAGCCTGGCTTTCCTTTTTTTTTTTTTTTTAAATAAATTGAGGCCCTTAAAGTAGGGAACAGACAAGACAGGTCATGCAGTGAATAGAGTGAATAGGGCAGTGGACTTGGAATCAGGAAGACTCAACATGATTTCACATCTGTCTTCAGATACTTATTAGCTGTGTGACCCTGGGTAAGCCATTTAACTCTGTTTGCCTTGGTTTTCACAACTGTAAAATGAGCTGGAAAAGAAAATGGCAAACCACTCCAGTATCTTTGCTAATAAAACCCCAAATGGGGTCATGAAGAGTCAGACATGACAAAAATAACTGAAAAACAACAACAAAATAGGGAGCCGACTATTTTGTCTCTGAGCAAGATAATAGTTTTTTTTTTAATTATGTGTATAGCTGTTAATAAAGTGAGTCACACTGAGCCCCCATTTAGGTTGGTGATTACAAAGGGGAAGGATGAGCCCTCTTTATTTATTATCTTGGCTCATAAACCCATGAGCTTTTAATATTTTTCCAATTGTTTAGTTCTATCTTTATTTGTATGAAAAAGGGTTTTGCAGTTGTGATCATATAGTTCCTGTAATTGTGTTCATATAATTACTGGGTTTATCATGTCAGGTAGACTCCCATATATTTTATATTATTTACTTTGTATTGTTTCTCTTTCTATATCTTGTTGCTAGACTTTGTTGGTAATCTATACCAATGATAATACTTAGATTGGTTTATTTTATATCCTGCAACTTTGCTAAAGTTGTTAATTATTTCCACTAGTTTTTTAGTTGATTCTCTAAGATTCTGTTAAGTATAGCATCACATCATCTGCAAAGAGTGATAGTTTTATCTATTATTTCCTCATGTTTTTCTTATATTTATTTTCTTATATTCTAATATTCCATTTCTTTTTCTTCCCTTATTGCTATACTTAGCATTTCCAATACCATATTGAATAGTAGAGGTGATAATGGGCATCTTTCTTTCCCCTCCCCCCCATTGTATTGTAAAGACTTCTAGCTTATCCCCAATATGGATAATGCTTGCTAAAACTTTTAGGTAAATATTGCTTATAATTTTAAGATTTTAGGGAATTCCATTTTATTCCTATGCTCTCTAGTATTTCTAATAGAAATGAATATTAGATTTTGTCAAAGGCTATGACAGACAGCATCTATTGAGATAATCATGATTTCTGTTGGTTTTGTTATTGATATGGTCAGTGATGCTGATAGTTTTCCTAATATTGAACCAGCCCTGCATTATTAATATAAATCCCAACTGGTAAAAATGTATTATCCTTCCTTGTTAGTATCTTTATTTAAATTTTTTGCATCAATATTAATTAAGGAAATTGATCTACAATTTTCTTTCTTTGTTTTGTCTCTTTCTGTTTTAGGTATCAGCATCATATTTTTTATCATAAAAGGAATTTGGCAGGATTCCTTTTTTTGCTTATTTTCCCAAATTGTGTAGTATTGGGATTAGCTGTTCTTTAAATATTTTGAAGAATTCACTTATAAATCTGTCTGGCTTCAGGATTATTCCTAAGAAAAAAAATTTCCTAAGAACTTCCTAAAAAGTTCATTGATGGTTTGTTCAATTTCTTTTTCTAAGATTGGGTTATTTAATAAATATTCTATTTCTTTTTCTGATAATCTGGGAAATTTTTACTTTTTACATATTCACCCATTTCATTTAGATTGTCAAATTTATTAGTGTTCAATTGGTCAAAATAGTTCCAATTGATTTAATTCCCTCATCATTGGTGGTGAATTTACCTCTTTCATTTTTGATACTGGTAATTTGATTTTTGTCTTTCTTCTTTAAAATCAAACTAACTAATGATTTAGATATTTTGTTTTACCCCCATAAAACCAGTTTTTAATTTTATTTATTAGTTGAATGATTTGAAATTCATTAATCTGTCC
Source organism: Myrmecobius fasciatus (assembly GCA_023553655.1). Classification (NCBI taxonomy): domain Eukaryota; kingdom Metazoa; phylum Chordata; class Mammalia; order Dasyuromorphia; family Myrmecobiidae; genus Myrmecobius; species Myrmecobius fasciatus. Next base: position 67,035 of record JAJPUD010004498.1, read on the forward strand.
TTTGTTTTTCAGGATTTCCAATTTAGTATTTAATTGGGGATTTAAAAGTTGTCCTTTTTCTTGTTTTTTTAGTTGCATGCCCCACTTGTTGATCTGTTCTTTCTCTATTTTATTTATGTAAGAGAGTAGAGAAATAAGTTTTTCCTTAAGTACTTCTTTGGCTGCATCCCATAAATTGTGGTATGGTGTCTCATTGTTTTCATTTTCTTTAGTGAAATCATCAGTTGTTTCTGTAATCTGTTCTTTGACTTACTTATTCTTTAGGATTAGATTATTTAATTTCTGATTAATTTTAATCTCTTTTTTCCAATGTCCATTACTGATATGATTTTGTTGCATTATGATTTGAAAAGGATGTATTTGCTATTATTGCTTTTCTGCATTTGGTTTTGAGGTTTTTATGCCCTAATATATGATCAGTTTTTGTGTAGGTGGCATATACTGTTGAGGAAAAAGTTTATTCCTTTCTATTCCCATTCAGTTTTCTCCAGAGATCTGTCATATTTAACTTTTCCAGAATTCTATTAACCTCTTTAAATCCTTTCTTTCTTTATTTTTTGGTTAGATTTATCTAGTTCTGAGAGGGGAAATTTGAGATTCCCCCATTAGTATAGTTTTATTATCTATTTCCTTCCAACACATTTGACTTCTTCAAAAATTTGCAGTTTGTTTAAAATTAACATTACTTCATTGTCTGTTGTATCTTTCAGCAAGATATAGTTCCTTCCTTATCTCTTTTAATTAGATCTATTTTTGCTTTTGCTTTGTCCAAGATCATGACTGCTATTCCTGCTTTTCTGTTCTGCTTTGCTTCTGCTGAAGCGTAATAAATCCTACTTCAGTAAGTTACCTTTACTCTATGTATATCTCTGTGCTTCAAATATGTTTCTTGTAAACAATATATTATAGGATTGTGGTTTCTAATCCACCATGTTATTCACTTCCCTTTTGTAAATGAGTTCATCCCATTCACATTTCTAGTTATGATAACTACCTGCATATTTCCTTCATGCTTTTATACCTTTGTTTATTCCCTTCTCTCTCTTACCTTTCTCTTTACCTCTCTTACCCTGCCCCTCTTGACGAAAATTTTACTTCTGATCACTGTCTCCGCCAATCTGCTTTACCTTCTATCAATTCCTGCTTTCTTTCTCCTATCCTTGTCCCTTTTTACTTTCTTATGGGGTAAAATAGATTTCTGTATACAACTGAATGTATATATTATTCCCTCTTTAAGCTAACTCTGATGAGAGTAAGGTTCAAGTTTTACCTATTACTCCCTTCATCTTTCCCTCCATAGTAATAACTCTTTCATTCTTCTTTTATGTGAGACAATTTACCCCATTCTATCTCCTCCTTCTTCTCCCAGGGCAACCTTCTTTCTCACCCCTTTATTTTGTTTTTTTTGGGGGGAGGGAGGTGAGATGTATCATCCCATCAAAGTCAACTTATATCTGGACCCTCTGTCTATGTATATTCCTCCTGATTGCCTTCTGGTACTAATACAAATATAATTTGTCATATAAGAATATAAACAGTTTAACCTTATTAAATCTCTGATGTTTTCTTTCTTGTTTCTATTTTACCTTTCTGTGTTTCCCTTGAATCTTGTATTTGACAATGAATTTTTTTTTATTCAGCTCTGGTCTTTTAATTAGGAATGCTTGAAAGTCCTCTATTTTGTTAGATGTCCTTTTTTTCCCCTGAAGGATTATAGTTGGTTTTGCTGGGTATGTAATTCTTAGTAGTAATCTTAACTCCTTTGTTTTTCAGAATATCATATTCCAAGATCTCCAGTTCTTTAATGTGGAAGCTGCCAAATCCTGTGTAATTCTTCCTATAGCTCCATGATATTTGAATTGTTTCTATAGGGACTGCTTGCAATACTTTCTCTTTGACCTGGGTGCTCTAGATTTTTCTATGATGTTCCGGGAGTTTTCATTTTGGAATCTCTTTCAGGTGATAATCAGTGAATTCTTTTAATTTCTATTTTTCCTTCTGGTTCTAGGATATCAAGGCAGTTTTCCATGATAATTTCTTGAAAAATGTTATCCAGAGCTTTTTTTTTTTTTTTTTTTTAAATCATAGCTTTCAGGTAGTTCATTTTTTTCCCCTGAGGCATTTTTTTTTTTTTTTTGCTGAGTCACTTGCCCAGGATCACATAGCTTAGGAAGTATTACATATCTGAGCTCAGATTTGAACTCAGGACTGGTGCTCTACCCACTGTGCCACCTAGCTGCCTCAGCCTAATAATTCTTAAATTATTTCTCCTGGACTTAATTTCTTTTTTTTTTTGCTTTTTTGCTGAGGCAGTTGGGGTTAAGTGACTTGCCCAGGGTCACACAGCTAGGAAGTGTCTGAGACCAGATTTGAACTCAGGTCCTCCTGACTTCAGGGCTGGTGCTCTAACCACTGCTCCACCTAGCTGCCCCCTGGACTTAATTTCTAGACCAGTTGTTTTTCCAATGAGAAATTTCACATATTTATTTTATCTTTTTATTCTTTTGATTTTATTTTGTTGTATCTTGATGTCTCTGAGTCATTAACTTCCACTTGTAGAATTTTAATTAATTAATTAATTGGTTTTTTGCTAAGGCACTTGGGGTTAAGTATCTTGCCTAGGGTCACACAGCTAGGAAGTGTTAAATGTCTAGGCTAGATTTGAACTCAGGTCTTCCTGACTTCAGAGCTGGTACTCTATCCATTGCACCATTTAACTGCTCCTAAATAATTTTTAAAATTATTTTTAATTTTAATTTTTAAGTAATTATTTTCTTCAACAAGCTTTTATGCCTTCTTTTCTTTTGGCCAAGTTCTAGTTTTAAGGAGTTATTTTCCTTGGTCAATTTATATATATACATATTCCTCTATTAACTCTTTTTTCATGATTCTCTTACATTACTCTCACTTATTTTCCCATTTTTTTCTGCTTCTCTAATTTGTTTTTTTAATCCTTTTTAAAGTTCTTCTAGGAATTCTTTTTGGGCCTGAGATCAAATTACATTTTTCTTTGATGCTTCCATGTAGCTATTTTGACAGGTGGTCCTCATCTAAGTTTATGCCTTGATCTTCCTGGTCTCCATATAACTTTCTATACTCAAGTTCTTTTTTTGTTTGTTTTGTTCACCCTTTCTGCCTATTTTGTGATTGGTATTTCTGTGTGAAAGTTGGGCTCTATTCTGTTCTATACTTCTTGTGCTGAGGCTCAGGATCTTGCTCTTGGTTTTCATTGGGCTACAGGTCATAGCCATTGATCTGCATCAAGGGTAGGGCCTTTGCTGTGGAAAAAGGGTCTCTCTGATGGTTGGTCCTGTGCCCCAGCAGCTGCTGGACTCTTCTGGGGATGGGTCTACTGGAGTGAGTGTCTTTCTGTGCTGCATAGAACACTGGCTTGCCTCTAGAGTTGCTGGCTGGGGCCCCTATGAGCACCCTAGATTGCCCAGGAGCCTTGCTACAGGCCCCCTGCCTACCAGGCTGATAAATAGAGGCAAACGGGATTAAGTGACTTGCTCAGGGTCACACTCAGTGTCTGAGTTCAGATTTGAACTCAGGAAGTACACTTTGTACACTATGGCACCGCCTAGCTGCCTATGATGAATGATGGATATTTTAAGGTTTGATGATTTGAGAGTTGAGAAGGGAAAGAGCAGAATAGGGATAGAAAGGAGAGTAAAGAAGAGATCTCCCATTCTTTCCCCTTATCTCCCAATTCAGATCTCCCTCATAACTTCCTTATTATATCTTTGTCCCTTTCTCATGATTTGAAAGGTCTGGGTAGATCCTCCTGCACAATTTTTCCCACCTGTGATTATGGTTGAAATTCACAGATCCACAATATTCATTGCTGAAAGAAAACCTAGATTGAGATGAGACTGTCACAGCCCTGGATCTGGAGACAGGAAAACCCTAGTTAAAATCTAGCCTTAGACATTTATTAGCTATGAGACCCTTGGAAAGTCACTTAATTTCAGTCTGCTTCAGTTTTCTCATCTGTAAAATCGCAGTAATAATAGCACTTAACACTTAAGATTATTCAAAGGATAAAATGAGACAACACATTTAAAGCTCTTTGCAAAACTATAGCCATATAAATGCTAGCCATAATTATCATTGTTTTCAAAGATTACCAACAGAACTAACAATAGTTCTGCAATCTCACCTGCAAGATCTTCCAGTACTGGCTCTGTGACACTAGTCAGGTTATTTAGCACTTTGATTTTTTTTGTTATCTGTAAAATGGGGAGAATTATGTTTGTACTCCTTGCTTCATTGTTCATTTAATCAAAACATATTATGAACCTACTATGTGCCAGGCCCCTTTAATATAAAACCAAAGGTGGAATAGTCCTTAACCTCACAAAGTTTATAATCTATTAGGGAAAACATGTACATACAAAGGCATTTGTGATATAATTAAAGAACATGTAAAGGGAAAAGGCATTATTAACAACTATGGGGATTTGGAAAGCCTCATACAAAAGGTGGTAACTGAACTGCAATTTAAAGAGCCTTAGTGATTCTATGAGGTAGAGGTAGGAAAGGATAACGTTCCAGGAATGTTATGTACCAGCCAGTACAAAGATGAAACAATAAGAAGCCCAGTTTGACTGAGCCACTCATTTGTATGAAGAAGAATTATTTATAATATAGAAAAGGATGTTGTTGTGGGGAAAATGCTCTATAAATATTTTAAACACTTCATAAATACATTTATCATCATTACTTCCTCATGATTTCATCATCCTCTGGCTAAGCAGAACTGACAGAGACATTCTACGGTCCACAGAAATTCCTTGTTCTGAGATATGGACTCTGCCTCACAAGGCTGCATCATTGGCACTCAGTTTCTATCTTCCATCCCTCACCACTGGTGGTAGATGCTGAAGCCTACAAGGCTCTCTTTCTCTCTCTCTCCCTCTCTTATACACACACACACACACACACACACACACATACACACGTATGTGTATATGTATAGACACACATGTAAGTACAGACACATACACATTGTACATATATGTATGCATATGTATATTTCAAATTATATGTAAAAACAATTTACAACCTTCACTTTTCAAACTCTTGAGCTTCAAATTGTTTCCTTCCTTTTTTCCATCCCCTCTTTCCTTCTTGAGATGGCAATCCATTTTTTAAATTTAATTTTTATTTTTATATATTTTTTCAAATTACATGTAAAGACAGAGCTTCAAGTCTTTAGAAGGTGCAAACAAAAGCTTCATAGTATTCGAAAGAAATGCATTCATGCCAGAACATCTTCAGCCTTAATCCCTCTAATAATTGGGCAAGATCAATGCCCCACAGACAGCAGCTATTTAACTACCTTTTTTTCTTTTCCCAAATGGTCACCTTTAATTGTAAGAAAACATTACCATTCTGGTCTTACTCCTTCTCCAACTACCCCCATGACAGCCTGTGTAGTAGAGGAACAGGGAGCTGCTGCCCACTTAGCACCTGCTTTAGGATCAGCAAAGAAAGAAAGCTAGCAATGGTGGTCATTGGGTCACCATGAGCAGAGCTACAAACTTAGGGGGGATCATAGAGGCACCCTCATTCCTGTGGTATAGGAGAAGGAAGAGAGGGAAAGAATGTGTCCGATAGGAACCAAAGGACTGGGACTATGGAGGGAGGGAGCAGAATTTTTCTTTTTCCATTTCTAATCCCCAACCCAAGGGACCTTTTCTCCATCTGTGGCTCAGGGTGCTCTCTTTTTACTACACTTGAATGTGAAAACCTTTTCTTTTGTAGCTTCTCCATCTTCCCTCACCTTAAAGTATGGCTGACTTCAGCCTGTGGACTTGACTTCAGTTTTTAGTGGGAGACTTTCTCAGGTAAGAGTTCTTATTTTAAAAAAAAAATCAGGTTCCCTAGGGGTTCACTATTGTGAGTTCCTCAGGAGTCTTGCTTCCTTCAAAAAGGGACCACCCAGTGGGCAGGATGTTTCCCATACTTCTTCATGGGACTGGCATTGATCTCTTAAACTAAGAGTAGATCAGACTTTTATGTATAGATAAAATAATATGGTTTCTAAAACATCTAGACTAGGGGTTTCTAATCTTTTGTGTGGATGTCATGAATACCTTTGATATCTGGTAAAGCCTATGGACCCTTGCCCACAATAATGGTTTTAAATTTATAAAATAAAATATATAGGATTATAAAGGAAGCAAATTATATTGAAATATTTTGAAAGCAAGTTGAGACCTCAGATTAAGAATTCCCAATCTAGAAGGTTCCCCTGCATCTTAGAATATCTTACTCATTTGCTGATATTTATGTTATTATATTAGAGCTTCATTCCCTTAGCTTAAAACTTATGAATCCTCTGAGAAGCATAATTCTGTTTTCAGGTTTTTAGGATTTAGTATGAATAAATTTAATGAATGCTTATTTGAAAACAGGTTTATATAGACAAAGGAAGGACACAAAAATATGAATGCCAGCTTTCTGAGGAGAGGATACAATTGCAGGCAACAGAAGAAATAAAAAGAGAAAGTTAGGGCTGCTTTGCATTTAAAATATAAGAAGATATTTTTTATTTTCCTTTCTAGGTCCATCCATTTCAAGATAAGTGTGAAAGTGGAGTAGATAGGATCCAGAACCAAAATTGTTAGGGACAGAACAAGCTTGCAGATAGGTTCAAATATCCACCAGTTCACTATATTATTTTTGTAGTCCATTTCACTTTGAATAGGACACTGCTTTGTATATGAAATAAAAGAAGATATTTTTATTTTCCTTTCTAGGATAATCCTTTCAAGATAGAAGTGAAAGTGGAATAGATAGGATCTAGAACCAACCTTGACAGGGACTGAAGAAGCTTGCAAATGGGTTCAAATATCTACTGGCCCACTGTAGTATATTTGTAGCCTCATTTTAAATAGGGTTATCTTTAGTATTCTTAAAATAGTCTTAACTAACCTACAATCAATGTTTAATTCTTATCTAAATACTTAGAGATAATCTGTGAATAGATTACTACACTAGGAGTCAGAAACACCTGACTTCAAATCTCTCCTGATACTACTTCTGAGACTTACTAACTGGATGACTATGGGGAAAACCATATAGCTCCTTCAGCATTAGCCAACTGTTTAAGACTCATCTGCTAAGTTATAAATCTGCTTTAGTGTTTAATGTATAAAATCAGCTCTTTGATCAGAATGCTTGCTTACATTTTGCTATTTTCTTTTAGGATCTTGGGCTGGTGCTGACTTGCATGATTGGTATATAAGAAGCCATTTCTCTTTCCTTTCCTCTGTTGGGTGCTGAGCTTTGGGAGGGTTAGGGTTGAGGACTGAACTGGGCACCTAGCGTTTTAGCCTGTGGATGTCCTGTGGGGTAGCCTGCTCTTTTGAGGGATAGGGTGTGGAGCCTAGCATTGTGGAAGATGTCCTGACTGTGGCTTTTAACTAATCCAATTTTCTCTCCTTCCTAGTCTTCTGTTAACCGAAGTGAAGAGGAACCAGCCTTGGCAAAATGGATCCGATGTTCCCAGAGGCAGTGAGCCAAAGCACTATGCCCTTGGATATTCTGAATGTTGTAGAAAGATTCAGCAACCAATCATTGGACGCATGCTTTCATACCAGGAATGTTATCATGAGGGGCCAGAGCTTTGGTGGAATACCCACTGTGTTAGTCCTAAACCTCTGCATCTGGCTGGTAAGTCAGTGGCAGGGTGGAGAGAAGAAAGAGAATGAATGGCCCTATAGTGAGTCCTAGTCATAGATGTACCAATGTGAGCTGGTGAATAGCCATGGTCATATACCTGTCTGGGAGGTCAAGCAAGAGAGGAATAGTAGGACTCCTGGATTCATATAATCAAAATACCATAGGATCATACACCTAGAACTGAAAGTGACCTCTTGTGGTCATTTAGTCCAAAACCCCTCATTTTATGATGAGAAAACTGAGGCATTGAGGAAACCAAGTGACTTGCAAAAAAAAGAAGAAAGAAGAAGAAGAAGAAAGGAAGAAAAAAGAAAGAAAGGGAAAAAAGTCACACAGGTAGCAACAAGTGGTGGGAATAAGATTGGAATTCTGATTCTCCAACTTCAAAGCCACTGTGCTCCATCCATTTTACCATTCTTTTCCTCTTCTATATTCTTTTAGCTAAATGCTAATATAGGTACCTGTTCTCTCCCTTTGTCTCCCTTTTCCTCCCACCTCTTCTCTAATATCCCAGTGAGAATCCTTCTTTGGTAACCCTCTAGTGAAGATCTGAAAGCACTTTATGGGAATATTAAAATACTGAGAAAACGTCATACTTTAACTCCAAGATATTGGTAGTATGGGATGGAAGAGATTTTTTAATTCCCTTTGAATGGGCAGAAATGGGGGCTAAGCTTGTTTCCATGATAGACTTCATTCCAGATAAAGGTGAGAGAATAAAATTTTAGTAAAGAGATCAGAATATCATTGAGAGTTATAGTTGAAAAGGGATCATTAAGATCTCTTCCAACTCTGTCATTTTATAGATAAGTAAATGGACCTACAAAGGGATTGATTGGTGTAGTCAAGGTCATACAACTAGCTGAAATGAGAACCGGGGTCTCTTGTCTCCCAGTCTGATTACAAAAGATATTATCTCATTGGATGCTCACAGTCTAACCATGAAAGTACACAGGGTAGATATTACTGGAAATGAGGAAACTGAAACTCATAATGGTTAAATGAGTAATTCAGCTAGTTCACATAGCTATTGGAGGGGCTTGTAGAGGTCATCTAGTCCAACACCCCAAATTTTAGAGGCAGTATGACATAGCGGATAGACTATTGTACTTAACTTTTAAGCCTCAGTTTCCTCATCTGTAAAATGAAGGGCTTTTCCTCTCATGTCTGAAAATGAAGGACTCAGTGATATCTAAGGTCTCTTTAAGTCTTAAATCTATGGTCCTATTATCTTAGCTGTGTTTTTTCTTCATAGGTAACCTTACCCAGTCTCCTAATTTCCAGTCCAATGCTCTTGAACCAAGACCCTGCTTCATTTCTTTTTTGAAATGATTAAAGATTCTGTTTCTAACTGTCAAAGCATTAGGGTAATAGTCCCCATGCATACCAGCTCCTTTTTGATCCAAGAGAGGGCCTCCAAACACAGTGTCATCAGGAGTAGGACGCTGGTTTTGACTCACTTTTCTTTCCAACTACAGATTGCTATTTTTGTCTATGCCTTCCTCCGGAAAGCTGCCTGGGACTATGGACGCCTAAGTCTGCTAACAAATCATGAAAGGTAAGACTCAATCTATCCAACAAGCCCACATTTATTCCCTAGAATCACTTGAATCTAGAATAGACTTGAATCTAGGTCTGTCCTCATCAAATCTCAAATTGATGAATCTGCTGAAGGACCTCAGATGAATAGCTCCATTTGGGAAATTAAATTTCCCCAGATTGAAAATGATTGGTTAGGTTGTTTTCTTCTTCCTCATGTCACAACATGCAACCATGTGGATATTGTCTCTTTTTATTTCTTCAAGATCACCCAACAAGAAACTAGATTTAAATATTGGCATGTTAACATGATAAGTCATGTTAACATGAGAACAACAAAAAAAACTCTTTAATCCTCTGTATTAGTCCAATTCTGGCCCTTATACACAGTCATACATACATCTAAAGTATTCATTATGTGCCAGGCACTATGCTAAGTGCTGGGGAAAGAAAAGCAAAAGGCAATCCCTGCCCTAAATTGAGTTAAAAATCTAATGGGAGAGGCAAAATGCAAACAACTATGTATAAACAAACAGAAAATTTAGCTGATAGACCTATTGTGGTGGCCCAAAGAGAAAAAGGGTTCATGTGGTTTTATACTAAGATAGACTAAGGGAGTTTAGAGCTTTTTTGTGTATGTGCTAATCTAGGGCAAACATAACACCAGAGCTTGGAACTTATTGAGTATGCCAGATAAAGATAAAGGGATTCATAGAATTCCTATGATTTCAGGGACTATACTCATAGTACTTATCAGTTCTAGCTATTGCTATGTGTTGCCTGTCCTCCTTTCCACTACTCTCCCTCACTCCCCACCATTTTCCTTCTGGGAAACATTATCTTTATACTTTTGAAACTTCTTGTTTCCTGATCATCAGAGTCATTTGGATCTCAAATTTGCAGAGATTTAGGTGCCTAGGAATAGATATTAGAAGTTATTTATTAATTTCAGTGCCTCATCATATACTGGAAAGAACTATTGCAGTCAAAGTGACTTCTTCATGATCATAGCTAGTGAGTAAATAGAACCCTGAATCTGGAATTAGATGGACCTGACCTTAAGTGCAGGGACTGTGGTTGTTTCCACAGTTAATGAACTGAGAAATCTCCACTGCTAGTATGGGAACTGAGAACTTTCATTCCTGACCCTAGACAAGAAGGGAGAAAGGAATTTAGCAAGTGAAATAATGGCCCAAAGGATCAGACTTCAAATGATAGAAATCTGTTCTCTCCTCCTTTTTTCCTCTCTTCTTGTCTCTCTTTCTCCATCTTCTTTTTTTATGGCTAGCCTGATCTCACTGTTCTTTGGAGAGCAAAGTGATAAGAATTCCCCAGTGGACCCTACCCTGGAGGTACAGAAAAGAGATACGGTAAGTATTGGATGGAGGTGCTGGTCTGAGTAAAGAATACATACTAAGGTAAGAGTCCCATTCCTGAGGCCAGTTTTCTCACAAGATACCCAAAGGCAGGTTTTTATTGACCTACTCCCCTGAAAAAAAAAAAATTGCATACAGATAGAGGAAGATAAAACTTAAAGTGGAGCAAAGAAAAAAAAAAAAAGGCCGGGGAAGATAACCTAGCAAAATAATGGTTTGGGGATGTAAAACATTCTGGAGAGACATTTGAGTTAGAAGTAAAGTGAGTAATATGGATGAGACTCTTCAAGAAATGGTAATCCCAGGCAGAGCCCTCACCAACCAATAAGGAGGTCCTAGCGTGGAGTCTTGTCTAAGTTGGCAAGACAACTGATTTGTGTTTCTATATGTATGTATGGTTTAGCTAAGTGACATAGTGGATAGAGTGCTGGAGCTGGAATCTTCCTAAGTTCAAATCTGGCTTCAGACACTAGCTATGTCACATTGGGCAAGTCACCTAACCCTATTTGCCCCAGTTTCCTCATTTGTAAAATGTCCTGGAGAAGGAAATGTAAACTATTCTATGACTAAACAATACATGTATGTGTATTGAGGGAATAATTCACAAAGTGAAGTGAGTCAGGAGTGCATACACTACTTCATTTATATATTTTTATTTACATATCCTAAGTAGATAGATGTGGCATTTAAAAATATTCAAGAGACATAATTTCTGGGTAATTTAATTATTTAATTATTAATAATTGTTATTTTATTAATTAATTATAGTATAAATACTTGGATAATTTAATAATTTTATTAATGATACTTATAATAACATTATATACATATATAATAAACATTTAAATAAAGGGATGGTTATTTGTTGTCTGTTCCTAAGACCATTTTAGCAGCAGGCTCATGACTTGTAAGCCCATTGGAAAAGGGGTGTTCCTAAGAGTGGCAATCTACTCTGATTTAAAAGAATGAATATTACAATGAAGGACCAGATCTGAAGTTTGGTTATGTCATTTGTTTTTAAGTAAACCCCAGCCTTGAGCAATCTATTCAAAGAATTTATCCCCATCCAAACCTGAGAAGAACATAATTGTTGCCCCACCTAGGTGGGATCTGGACAGAGAAGTCCTACCTTTAGAGATAGATCTTGAAATGAGGATAAATGAGAAAGGGAGAAATTTGAATCTCCCCAAATCATTGGTTATTAATAATCATTTCTCTCATAGGTATATGCTTATGCACATGCCCTTATTTGTCTTTGTATGTCCCTTGGAAGATGACCACATCCGATTCATTTCAGTTCAGCAAGCATTTATTAAATCCCTGCCTTATGCCAAGCGTTTATTCTGGTACATTTTCCCAGAAGCCATAGTTTCTTCCCTTGGAGAATTTGAATTCAAACTGACCAGATAAAACAAATCTGTAAAATCATTAAAGGAAAATGGATTCATTTACTCAGCAAACAAATTTTTGTTTGGTTTGTTTTTATAGTATTTTATTTTCCCAAATACATGCAAAAATAGTTTTCAACATTCACCTTTGCAAAACTCAGTGTTCCAAATTTTTCTCCCTCTCTTCCTCCTCTTCCTTCTGTAAGATAGCAAGCAATCTAATATAGGTTAAATGGGCAGTTCTTCTAAATATTTCCATATTCATCATTCAGCAAATATTTTTCATGTGCCCAGCACTTTAGAAGAAACCTAGATATACCTCACATGGTCCCTAATTCTGGAAAAAGTTCCAAAACAATTGTTCAATTAGGTTTCAAAACACCCATTATTAATAAGGCACTGTCCTTGGTGCTAGATTTTTTTTTAAACTATGAGGAAAATTGTCCCTTCAGTCAAGAAGTTTGCATGCTTCTGGGGAGGTTTAAAATGGACACAGATAAGCAAATACAAAATGTAAGAAAGTAATTTCAAGGTCAAGGCAAAACTAGCATCTGAGGGATACAAAAAAAAAAAAAAAGTCTTAGGAGGTGGTTCCTGAGCTCTCTCTTAAAGGAAGTTAAGGATTCTTTGAAGGAGAGAAACCCAAACATGGGAGAAAAGAAAGAGGCAAGTTTGCCTGGAACAGGAAGCATATGTAGGGAAGTAACATGAAATAAGGCTGCAAAGGTAGATGAAAGCCATTTTGAAGAGGGCGATCAAGATCAGATTGAACAACTGTAATAGTGCAAATACTGACTATACTGACTATAGATAAATATTGATTATGCCATAGTAGATCATGCTGATTATATCAGAATTTTCATGGAGGAGGCATCTTGAATTGGAACTCAACAAAGTGAAAGATCACTCTTAGTGAATGGAGGAAGAATAGAAAAACAAAGTCATAGAACTGGTAATTAACAACACATAAGTGAGGAAACATTAAGGAACCTTGCTCAACTAGAACTAATGGGCTGACTTGGAAAGTCATGAGAAAAAACAAATAAATGTAATGAAATGGAGCAGTAGGGTAAGAATGGAAGAAAATTTAACTTTGATACAACAAAGCAAATATGTATTAAGTCCCCTGCTATGTACAGAGTATTATATTAGGTGCTGCAGGAGACCTAAAGTTTCAAACACAACACCACTGCCATAAAGATTTTTCCAGGGTTAGTCTAGCAATATAGGTCATTACATGCTATAAAAATATTACATGATAAGTATGTTAAAGATTTACAAAACTAAGTGCTATGTGAAAGCTGAATGGAGAGGATATTTCTAACCAGAGAATGGATAAAGGTATTGTTAAGGAAGTGGCAACTGGTTTAGGCTTTAAATGAAAAGAGAAATTTGAATCATAGAGAATAGCTTTAGTACATCCTCCAAATCTTGAAAATGTAATGAATTTTTAGAATACAGAGAATTTGGGTAAGTTAAAAGTATTCAAAAAGACATAACATAAAATAAGTCTGGAAGGAATAGATTTGATTTAAGTGCTAGACAAAGGACTTTTAAAATTTACTTCTGAGTCAGAGAAATTTTTGAGTATTATAGTGACATAACCAGATCTATGCAAAGAAAAAGGACAACATAATATAGGGAAGCTGAAACAAGTTGAAGACCCAGGCAAGTCACTCTGAGCCTCCGCTTTCTTATCTGTGAAATTTGTACTTGAGTTATCTTACAGAAGAGCTCTTTTTAAACATATATACATATATATATACATATATATATATATATGGAGAGAGAGAGAGAGAGAGAGAGAGAGAGAGAGAGAGAGAAAGAAGAGGGGAAAGAGAGTATATTTTGATCAATTGTATCTGACTCTGTGGCAAAGACGGATGAGGAAACTGAGGCAAACAGGGTTAAGTGACTTATCCAGAGTCACTAGTAAGAATCTGAGGCTGGATTTGAACTCAGGAAGATGAGCCTTCCTGAGTCCAGGCCTGGCATTCTATCCACTGTTCCACCTAGCTGCCATATTAATATATAGTATATAAAAAGTATAAATTTATATGTTATAATATATCTATTTAAAAACTTCTTCAATAACTGTTTTCTCTTATAATGCCATATATATGCATTTAAAAACATTATTCTAATATGAATACTATAGGCTTTCCCAGATTGTCAAGAAGATTTCATGACACAAGGAAGATTAAAAACTCCTGTTTTAGATTATGTCTTAAATTCAGCTATATTTTACCCTGAAAATATGGTTAAACTCTGATGAAAGGGTATGCCATACTAATTTACTCTAACATACTCCCCAGTATTGTTCATTCAGTTTTGCCACTTTAAATATAAACTCCATGTTCAAACTAATTCCCCAAATCTTTGGGTCTGTTCTAACCAGTTCCAATCCAATCTACTTCACTCATTCCTTAGCCTATTCCATTATTCCCTTTGGAACAACTAGTTCTGTTGTCAACAAAGTTGCCTATATCTTTGAACTTTTAAACACTTGGTGATTAAAATTAGACTCTTTCTTGAAGATAACTAAATTCCTTGGAGTCTTCTCTGCAGGTAGTTACACCACTTATTACACCTTCTATTAGGGGATGAAGTAGAGGGAGGGGTATATTCCTTGTTCTAAATTACCATTTCCAGCACATTCCTTTCCCAGTATTTGTTAATGACATTCTCTCTTCTGAGGTCTGTACAACTCCCTTTTATTACTCTCTACTCATCATGTGATCATTTTACTAACTTTTGAAATGACTTTGATAACTGGACCATAGTTATTTTCTCCATCCCATTTCCTACCATCCGTCTTGAGAATATCTTTATTCACACTGACAATCCTTCTAACAACCTGCATTCCAGACTTATATTCTAACACATTCAGCTGAGTTCCCCCGGGGGAATGTCAAACTCATTATAGTCCAAACAAAATTGACCACTCAATTCTTTGGGCTCCTTGAGTCCCAAAACTTTCTTCTGTACCCACTTTAACCATACACTGAAATGATAAGATCTTAGAACTCTCCCAGATTTGACCTACAACCTTAGGTGTGGTGGCTCACACTTTGTAATCCCTGCTATTAGAGAAACTGAGGCTGGTGGACTGCTTGAGCTTAAAAGTTTTGAGTTTCAATGTGCCAGCACCAAATCCAGAATGAACATGGTGAGCTCCTGAGAATGGGGAGCAAGGGCCTAAAGCTAACTATGGGAGGGTCAGAAATGGAAATAAGTCAAAGTTCCTGGGCGGATCAGTAATGGGGTTAGGCTTGTGAATGGTCATTGTACTTCTCCAGGTGCTATCATTAAGTTGTTTTAATCCTATTTGACTCTTTGTAAGCCAATTTGGAGTTTTCTTGGCAAAGATAATGGAGCAGTTTGCTATTTCCTTCTCCAGCTCATTTTCCAGATGAAGAAACTAAGGAAAACAGGATTAAATCACATAGCTAGTATCTAAAGCCAGATTTTAACTCAGGAAGATGGAGTCTTCTTGATTCCAAGCCCAATATTGTATCTATTGTAGATAACTCACAAGTTACAATGTATTGTTGTTACAATGGATTGAACATTGGACTTGGAGTCACAAAGTCCTCAGTTCAAATATAAATATTGTCTATTATATAAATTCATATTTATTATATAACATTAATACAAATATAAAATATGCTTATAATAGATGTGTCTATATAGAGAAACATATATGTCTATATATGCATATACATATTTCTTTGATGGATTCTTTCTGTTCTCTTTATATACTTGATACTTAGGCCAGATATACACCTAGCAAAAGTTTTCTAACTGGCTTCCCTATCTTTAGTCTATGTTAAACACATCTAATTATTAATTTTCCTATAACTTGGTACTCCCCTATTGCCTACCAAGATCAAAGAACTGAAACACCTCTAGAAGAGAGAAAGCCTGTGGAAGATGAACACCTATAAAGCAAATGGTTCGTCACCCTTCTGCTCCACCTGGAGTGCAGAAACCTGGAGTTCAGAGTGTTGAGGCCCTGCCCCTTCAGTCTAGGAACTGAAGTGCAAATGTGGCAGAGAGAACTCCTGGTGGCCCACACTAAAATGCCACTAGTCTAGATCAAGATCTTAATTTAGAGTCTGTGAACTCTGTGTGTGTGTGTGTGTGTGTGTGTATGTACTTCAAACTCTCTATTTACATATATATATATATACACCATGTACACACATACTACATGTTACGTGTACATACTATACATACAAACACTATATAATATACACACAAGCACTATATATACACACATACATCGACACTATATACATACACACACACTAATATATGTACATGTATATCTATATACGTATCCATATCCATACACATATACATAAACACACAAATATTATATATAATACTATATATATACATTACTATATACACACATTATTTAATTTATATATACATATACATATATACACACACAACGCATAACTGTCTACACTATATGTTACATACAAACTATATATGCATACATACACATTTTACACACTATATATACTTTATACCCTCTACATTATATATACACTAAGTATACACACATATACACACACTGTATGTACACATATATTATATGTACACACACAAACATACATGTACACAGACCATAAACACACACATATACACATATGCACACTATGTAAATATAAATAAACAAACACACAAACACACACTATATATACATTATACATATACAGAATATACACAAAAACAAACTACATATACAGTGCACATTATATTTATACAACATATACATATGCATACTTTACATATACATATCACATATACATAAATACACATTATATATGCACATATATACCATGTACATATTATATATTCAATATATACTATATACACACTATATACATCATATACACATATATACCTACATACACATACTGTATATACACTATATACATTATATATGCAAACACTACATATAGCTACATATGCATACTGTATATACTCACTATTTATACACACACTCTCTCTATATATATACACACACATACACACACATACTATATGTGTAACACTATATACCATAAACACATTATATACATATACACACTATATATATATATATACACATACATACACACCCCTATATATATATATACTATATACATACATAAACATATACTATATTCATATATCACATATACACTAATTATACACACTATACATATATAAACAATATATACACACATATATACATACAATATATACAAATACTACTATACCCATATACACATACTGTTTATACACATACCCCATGCACACTAAATATGCACATACTATATATATACTATATACATGCGCAAAACACACTATTTATATACTGTGTGTATATATTCTTTACACATTATATATGTATAATATGCATATATAGCATATATATGCATAATATACATATATAGCATATATATGCACATATATACTACAAGTGTACATATACTATATATACTATACATACATACCAACATATCATATATATATATACATATGCATATCTACATGATCTATACCATGCACATATACACATTATATTTATGTATTTTATATATATATATATATACCATATACATATATATACTCTATAATATATACATATATAGGGTATTATATATGTACATATAAACATACATAGATCACCTACATATGAAAATTAACAATTTTGGCATGTTTAAAATGAACTAGAATTAGGTAATCACAACAGAGCTAGAAAGCTTTCCCAGTAATCTAGGATTTAAGTGACCAGTACCTATCTGGCCTAAGGGCCAGCTGCAGAAAGATAAAGAAAAAAGGGTTTCCTTCGCAGAACATCTTGGAAGGAACGCTGGGCCCGGAGTCAGGAGGAGCCAAGTTCAGACCTGCCCACAGACACTTCTTTAGCTGAAGACCCTGGGTGAGCCCCTCATCCTAGTCTCAGTTTCCTCACTGAGGGAATGGACATAATAACAAGCTGCCTCCCAAGTTGTGGTGAAGATTCAGTGAGATCTCATTGGTAAAGCACTTAGCTTGGTGCCTAGCAACAAGTTCTCCATAGATGCTAGTTATTATTGCTGTTGCTCTTGTTACATTCCGATGACTGATTGCATATGACTAGAATACAAATAAGATGAAGGGACTAATTATGGGCGGTCTGCATGAATATGGTGGGAGAGAACCCTGGATTTGCCGTCAGAAGACTAGCTTTGAATCTGGAGTCTTCAACTTGTAATGAGATCAGGCTTGACCTCTTGTAACCATAGAAATGGAGACCAGTGGGCCAGGTAATGCGGAGCTTTAAGTGCCAGCTGGAGAAACGGGCATGCCCTCAGGATTCCCGTCCATTCCACATCGTACAGCAGAAAGCAGCTTCACATCCATTATTTCACTGGGTCCTCAGAAGCGTTCTGTGGGAGTAAGCAGGACAAAGATTATTATTCCCTTGTACCCATGAGAAAACTTTGCTGCTAGGGTACAGGGGTAGGAAGGCTTTGAAGGTCTGGGCATGGGGGAAGAAGGGGCTATGCTGGAGGTAACTGTGAGAGACAGCTATTAAATATATAGCAGGGCTGCTTATACCTTGAAGGTGGGCACAGAGCCTGGCACATTTTGGTTGTTGTTAAGTCATGCCAAACTCTTCATGGCCTCATCTGGAATTTTCTTAGGGTAATTTGCCATTCCCTTCTTCAGCTCTTTTACAGAAAAAGAAATTGAGGCAAATGGGGTTAGATAATTTGCCCAGGATCAAGAGCTAGTAAATGTCTGAGGCCGGATTTGAACTCAGGAAGATGAGTTTTCTAACTCCAGTCCCCACACTCTATCCCCCAGGCCACCTGTCTGTGTAGAGAAGGAACGCCAACTGAAGTCAGAGTGTGTGGAATGAACCTGGACAAGTTCCTCCCTTGTAAATTAGGGAGTTGAACTAGATAGCCCCTAACTATAGACCTGTGATTATGTGTGTCTGTGAGTGTGAGAGTGTGTCTGTATGTCTGTGTGGGTGGGTGGGTGGGTGTGTCTCTGAGTGTGTGTGTGTGGGGGGGTGGATGTGTGTACATTCATACACATCACTCACACATCCTCTCTGAATGACTTAACTTTTTAGGACTTCATGTGGACAGAATTATTACCTGGGGGGCATCAGGACAAATGCCCTTAGTGCTTCTCCAGATCGTGTCTTTATGCGTAAGGACTTCCCTTACACGGTGCTAACTCACTCTTCTCCTCTCCTTTTTACTCCCAGGGTAACTTTTCCTGGTTAATCAACATCATAAAAATGACGTAAGTGTTTCTGCGCCCTGAGCTCTGAGTGAAGGTTGTGTGGCATGGGGGAAAGGGGAATTGGCAGGGCTGTGCTGGATCACCTTATGAGAGAAAATTGTTAAATATAGCATGAGTGTTTAGACTTTGAAAATTAGCAAATGCTGCTAATTAAGGTTTAATTTATTGTTTTGTTGATTGTTTAAACTTAAGTGGAAGAGAAATTGTTAATAATGCAAATTAAGCTTAAAAGTATATTATGGTTGTTAAACATTTCCCACTACACTCCTGGGACTAAGTAGGAAAGGTGATTCAAATCTCCTGCCCCTGAATCAGCTAGGTGGAGCTCCCCACTTATAGCTTGTGTTTAGACCTTGAATTATGGAGCCTTCTCTACCTTAAGCATTATTGGGCAGGAAATGTTTAGCTTATCTGCCCTGTCCTGTTATTCATTCAGCAGGCTCTCAGAAACAAGTTTTTTCTCCCATCCTATAGGCTTTTAGCTTTAGCCAACTTCAATGGTATCATCGAAAGGAATTTCACCCTTGTCTACCCCTTCCAGTTCTGCACAACTGAGGAGAGGAGTAATGGGAGAAGGCACATATGGTACCTATCTGATACCCGCCTTAAAAGGATTGCCATTGTGGAAGAGGAAATAGGCTTGGTCTGGTTGGTCTTAGAGAACACAACTAGACCTAATTGATGGAAGTCCTAGGAGACAAATTCTAATAAGAACAAGCCTCCTAATAACTAAAGCATCCTTGACAGGATATCACTCTCCAGGAATGTTGTAGAAAAGATTCACTCACTAGTAGCCCACCTTCAATACCAGCCCCTTCCCTGTGTTTTTTCTCCAATCTAGCGCCTTTTTAGCTTGCTTGTGTAATGTCTGGCACATAATAGGTACTTAACCATTTTTGAATGACCAATTCACCCTGAGCTAGATGAGTTGCACTAGATACCCTTCCAGCTCTGTGATTCTTCAAGTCCCTGACCCTTCTATAATCCCCGAGAGATAATTTCTGAATCTTCCCCAATTTTCACCACCTTAATTTTTCATTGTTTTCAACTCCAGTCAAACAGAGCCAGCCACAACTATATAACTGCCAACACACACACACACACACACACACACACACACACACACACACATACATACCTACATTTCCACACCATAGTACAATGGAAAAAGCATTAGAATGAGAGGTCACAGACTTGGGTTTTTTGCATGCTACTGTGACACTTTGGGAATATAACAAATCTCTCTGGGGTTCATTTTTTTATCTATGTAATGGACTAGGTTTCTGAGATTCCTTTCCAGCTCTGAAATTCCATGGTTTTTATGAAGTCGGGATCTTCATACAAGCATACCCCCTTCTTGGACTGTCTGCTATCAATCTATTAATCAATGTTCTTCCTCTCCTTCAAAACCCAGCTCAAAATGTTCTTTCTCCCAGCTGTCCTTTAAATGACCTCCATCTACCAAAGTCTCCTTCATATCAGGCTTTTCCAACAAATAACACTGAGCACATTTACCTGTCTTCGTATTTTTCTTGGCAGTGCTCTTAGGGTGTTTTTCATTAGGGTTCACCTAGATATCAGACTGTCAGTACCTCAAGGACAAAGACTTTTTCTTCTCTTTCTTTTATAGTGACCATTTCCAAATTACTGCATGATGGACAAGTTTGCCCTTGCCAGAAAACTTCCCTTAAAACATGATTTCTATGAGCCTTGGCTATCTGTATTGTTAAGATAAGGATGTGGAGTTCAGAGTCAGAGCTCTCTTCATGTTTTCCTCCCTGTTTGCCATGGGCATTTATGTTTGTCTGCCTTTAAAGAATGGCTTGGAATCACACTGAAATATGAAAATAATAGTTTTAGGACAAATAAAAGGAAGTATGAAGGGTAACTATAAGGTGATAGGAATATAATGAGAAATTAAATCTTCTTGGCTTGTGTCACAGAACTTTACCCTTTATGTAATATGTTGCAAACATATGGTACCAGTTTACCACGAGAAGTGAAAAGGCTACAAACAGTCCAGGATTAGAGAATAAATGGCCAATACAACATGAACAAGAGTGAAGAAGGCCCTGGATTAAGATGCTGGCAGTATGCACTTAATAAATGGTAATATTGATCAAACACATGCTCAGAGGGAGAGATCAGAGAAACCCAATTGAGGTCTAGAGCTGGCTTTCTGCTTAGGAATTCCTAAGTGGTATATCTAAGCAGATCAGTATAGCCCATTTTGGAGTGTCACTATATTGGGAATTTCCTCCCCAAGTTCTTGGTCTGTTAAGACTGTCCTGATATACCATTGATAATCCATATATAATTAATGATTCCATTGCCACTATTCTAATACAACTGTCCTCTCTTGAAGATTACCAGTGACAATCTAATGACCAAATTCTGTGTTCTCTTCAGTCCCCATTCTCAACTTTTTTATAGCACTGACCATTGATACTTGATTCAAGTAATGTTGGTTTTCAGGGAAACATTCTTATCCATTCTCCTAACTCACCTGTAGCTTATAATAAATAGGTCTAAATAAGTTGGATGTTTTTGGAAATCCTTGGTAATTTAGGACTCAGATACCAACATTTTGTCCATCCCCTTTCTTTTTTATTCCATTTTCATTCATTAAGTGCTTACTATGTGCAAAGTACCGTGAATGGTAACCTCCTTTGACTTTTTAAACTTTTTTATGATGAACTTTATAAACATGAACACTTTTCCATATTACCTCCATATAAAAAGCAGAACAAAAAAATTAAATTGCACATGAAACCATAAATTTCTATTAAATTTAACATGATCATACTATTGTCCTGCTTGTCTGAATTACCATTATCTGCACATTTTAAATATTTCATTGATTTTTTTTCTTGTCTCTTTTTTGGTATAACAATCACTCCCCTACACATATCTCTTACCCTTCCCACAATAAAATCCTATTTTTCTAACATATAAGAATAATCAAACCAAACAAGATTCTCACATGGGCTGTGTCTGAAAATTTATGTCCCATTTTATAGTTCTTGACCAAGAGGTGGGTTAGCAATTTTCATCTGTCTTCTAGAATCATAATTTTGGTCACTGAATTGATCAAAGTTCTTAAGTCTTTCAAAGTTGTTTTCATTTATTTTAATATAGTTGTATAAATCTTCTTTTTGGATCTACAATTTACAGTGATACAAATAAATCCTCCCAGGTTTCTCTGAGTTCATCTCTTTCATCATTTCTCAAATGTAATATTATTCCATTCTACTAATATACAGTAATTTGTTCAGTCATTCCCTGATTGATGAATATCCAAATTGCTTCTTGTTCTAAGCTACAACAAAAAGTACTACTATAAATTTTTGTCCTTTGTGTTCTTTCCTTTGATTTCTGCAATATTACCATTCTCCTTTTTTCCTCTTATGTATCTGCTTGCTTCTCAGTATTTTCTTTCCTTTTTTATAGGATAAGCATAAGTTTGGCCTAAAACTTTGCTCTTGGTTCTCTTTTCCTTCCTGTTTGCAATATCATCCTCTCAGTTTCCTTTCCATTGCAATAACCCAAATTCAGGTACTCCTTAGCTAGCTCTCTTGTAGATTATTGTAGTAACCTTCCCACCTCCAATTTTTTTTCCTCCAGTTCTTCCTGGCTTTGTTAGGTCAGTCTTGTTATCCAGCTATGATCAGATCACAGCATCACTCAGAAGCCTTAGTGGTTTTCTTGCATACCAATTCTTCAGAGAAATGAAATTTCACATGTGCATTCTCTCACCACCAATAATACACAACTTATCTAAAATTGGTAGACAGTCTCTGAGAGTTGTTATTGTCAAAAGTTTAATTATCCTCTGGCCAACCTGCTTCTGAACATCTTTGAACTTAACTAGGCAGGTTCTTAGGCAACAAATGCTCAATCACCATCCTAAACTCAGATCCTTAGAGTAACCACAGTCACTACCTTGTCACCAAAAAAAAGCATCATAGTAGTATTTTAGTGGAAGGTGATTTTCAAATAAAGTACAGGCTCCATAGCCTGGAAATAAAGACATTCTGTAGCACAATTCAAGACTACCTTTCCATCACTGCTCTAAATAAGAATTATGTGCTAGACAAATTGAATTTTAACCTCCAAGACTTCTTAACTCTATGCTTATTATTCTCTATCTCCCATCAGACCAATAAAATTCCACGCACCTTTCAAAAAACCTAGCTCACATGATACCTACTTCATGATTAAAAAGAAGGGAACTCATTATTTCATAGGGCTTCCCATTCTGATTTAGGATAATACCAGATATTAGAAAATTCTTAGTTTGATGTAAAAGTAGTACATAGGAGATTTTTTTTTGATCTTTGCATACCCAATGCTAGCACAGTTCCTGTCATTTAGGAGCCACTTAATTAATGTGTGTTGGATAGAATTTAATTGAAACCTGCCTCCTTGTGACTGCCACTCTTATTATGAAGCCAAGCAGTGTTTTTTTAAACCATCCCCAGAGGACTTAAAAATGCTTTTTGGTGATTACTGATTAGTCAAGATAAATCATTCTTTTGCACTTAACTTTTGGCATACCAGTTTTTGAGAAGTGTCTTTTTGTGTCTCTCCTAGGAAAGAGGAGCTGATTAAAAAGTGTGGAGATGATGCCAAAATGTACCTCAGTTTCCAGAGACACCTCATTCTTCTATTCCTCTTTCTTTGTGTGCCCTCCTTGGCTGTCATCCTGCCTCTCAATTACTCTGGGCATCTTCTGGGTAAGGGGAGCTCAGAAGCCAGCAAATACTCCACTAGAACTGCAGTACCTCAAGAAAATGGTGGCCAAAAAAGAGTTTCCTCCAATTATCAGGGAGAGCTTGAATGAGGGTTCTCTCTCATGGCAGTAGGGTGTAATAAGGAGAGTCATGGTTTCTTATCCTAGCTCTGCCATTGATTTACTGTCTGCTGCTGGATAAGTCACTTTGAACTCTTTATTGCTTCCTTTTCTTCCTCTGTATCATGGGGAAATTATAATGGTCACTTCTTATTTCATAGGGATGACAAAAATGAAAATGCCTCCACTTTGGAGGGATAGATGGAAATAACTTTGAAAGTAAAAGTGTTGTGTGAATGGAAAGTATATTTTATTTCTATGACTTCCATGAATCCATTGTCAACCCAATATAAAAGCATAGGTACTGTTAGCTAAGTTCATTTAATAATAATATTTTTGAGATAGAAAATCCACATCGCCAACATGGGATAAGTCCTTTTTCTATAATGTTCAGCTGATACATGTGAAACCCTAATAATAGTTGCCAAGAAAATAACGAATTTTCCTCAGTTTCCACAGCCAACATAGGAAAAGTCCCTATTTCTATATGTCCAACGGATATGTATATGAAACCCATTGCCAAAAAAATAACCAGTTTTTCCTTAGTTTCCATATTTTTTTCTGAGAGTAGGTTCCCCTATCTTGAACAGTCTGGAAATGTAGTGAGGCTTTTCACAAGCATCCTAACCCACTAATAACCTGTTTTGTCTAATGGAAGCTTTAATTTTCATTTCTTCCCTGAGCCAATTTGACTCTCCTTAGACATGTTGGTAACACCCTACCTCCATTTCCTGGAGGCTCACCATATTGATTCTAGACTTTTCACTTAATTGGCCTCAGCCCTGATGAAGCCCAGAACTCTTGAGCTCACCAATATCAGCATCCCCAAGTGTAGGAATAACATGTCTGATAGTTTCCACACGTCAACATTTGCTTCTCTGTCAGATGAATATTTATTATTTCCCTGAAGTTCTACAACTTCCTATACATTGAACATTTATATCAAAATAGACCCCATTGCTGCCATTTTTTCCAAAATAGCTTTTTTTTTTTGAGCCTGGGATTTCACTTATTGCTATGAACTCTCTGAATAGAAACTCCCTTCATTAATCCAGAGCGGCAATTTGTCTATAAATCATAGTCTTGAAGGCTTCCTGGGGCAGTGAAAGATTAATGGACATAACCATGGATGGAGTCACACAGCCAGTATTTATTAGAGGAAGGATTTGAGTTCATCCTTCCTGATGCCATGACCAGCCCACTATCCACTATACCATACTGTTTTTTATATATAATCTTAAAATAATTAATTTCATACAAATGTATGTGATAGAAAATAATAATAATGAAATCAGGGAATAATAATTACAAAATAAATTTGACTAACAGGGTCAGTTCTATTAATCTGAGTTTTTAAAAGTATTTTATGCTATTAATTACTGTGTTTTGTTGTTATTTTATAGCATTATTGTTATTAGACTGTAGGTTGAGGAAATACAGCTTGTAAAAATGTGAGGCTAAGAAGATCAATCAATAGTTGGAGTAAAACAGTATAATGAAAAAGAGCACTGTATTTGGAACCAAAGGACTGGGTTCAAATCTTGACTGCTACATATTACTTCAGAAATCTTGGGAAAACCCTTTTTCCTCCATGGACCCCCATTTCCTCATCTGTAAAAAGAGACTCATTAGATTATAAGTGTAGTGTTCAATTCAAACAGAAACGAGTCCCCATAGGCCTCATATGGACTGCAAATAAACCACAAATTAACATCATATACCTAATGTTCTCGGTTCCATTTTAAACTTTTTCAGCTGCACCGGGGAGTTGTGTAGCTTCTCGTGGAATTTGATCTCTCTGTCTCCTTTCTCTTCCTATGACCATATGAGAAAAGGACCTGTTACTGTCCCAACCAATCTGGGACTAGCTCATAGGGCCTGAGAAAGAGTAGGCCCGTGGGAGGTGATCCAGAGAGGTCTAGACTTTCAGCTGGGATGCATGCATTCCTAGAGGCAACGCTACTAACAAGCATTCTTCTTTTTCAGCACGAAATAGTCATTTCGGCCGTACCACCATTGTCAATGTCGGCAAAAAGTAGGTGCCAATGTCTTCTTACTCTTTTTGTCTTACCTGGAGAGGGGAGAGGTCAGGGACACAGATCAGTTGTACCAGTCTCCAACTTGGGCATCTGTCACCCTGTGTTTTTCTTTTTCCCTGAAGATCTAATTCCTACTCTCTAATTAATGAACACACATACTCTGGGTGAAATGTAGCATCCTAGGTTGGAATTAGGATGTCACTGATTTACTAAAGCTAGTATTATTTGACTTTTCTGTACCTGTCTTCCTAGTATTATGATAGATTTTTTTAAAAAAAGCTGAAAAGATCGATGACAAAATTAGAATTCAGAAAGATCTAGACAGGCTTGAATGATGAGCCAAAACACGAGGTGAAATTTAATGAGGATACATATAAACTCTTGGGGTTCAAACACCAAACTAATAGTTTCTTAGTCAACATTACCTAAAGTATAGGTGTTCAGAATCAAGAATGTTAATTTAGTTCTGGAAATCATGTTTTAAGAGAGATTTTGTTAAAGCTGCAGAGTGCCCACAGGAGGGCCACGATGGTAACAGGTTTGGAAACCATGACATAAGAAGATCAGTTGAAAGAAACTACCTGCCCTGCTTGGCTATCACCCTGCTAGTCAAGTACTATGAGAATTTTCTGGGCAGGGGAAGCCATCAACCTCCCAGAGGACTAAGTGGATTTTAAGAATATAGGAAAGAGCAAGTTAATGAGGTAGAGTAGGACAGAAAGAAAGTATGAGGGGAACCAGATGAGACAGCTATCTTCAAATATTTAAAAGGCTGTTGTGGGGATGAAAGAATAAAATTTATTACACATGGCTTCAGAAGGCAAAGCTGTGACCAAGAGATAGAAATTATAGGTAGTTAGGCTGTAGTCAATATTTTTTAAACAAGTTTTTGACAGTTGCAGTTGTTTTAAAATGAAATGGGCATTCTCCATGAATACCTGGAAGTGTTGAAGAAGAATTTGTGGAACCTATTTTGGAGGGGAATCATTCTTTGGATAAAGAAAGATGAAACAAAATGAACACTACGGTACTTTTGTACTCTGGGATTCTGTGAATCTATGTAGCACTGTGATCCTCTCCTTCTGACTTACATGAATGACTATAGTTCTGGTAACCAAGTATTTCCAGTTCTTCAGCAGAAATCCCACAAAATAATTTAAGGCAGATAGTGGATAGTACGATGGACTTGACGTTAAGAAGACCTGAATTTGAATCCTGCCTTGGACACTTACTAGTTGTGTGACTGCTCATCTAGAAAACAAGAGATGATAATGGCAGCTACCTAACAAGGTTGTTGTGAGGATCAAATGAGATAATATGAAGTACTTGCAAAACTTATGCACTATAAATGTTAGCTATTATTATAGGTAGAGCTTTAGGCTATTGTTTATCCTATGCATAAATGGATTGACTTCAACCTTCACATTTTATATAGAATTAAGTTCTAGACAATCCTCTTCTCTTTGGCTCTCAAAAGAAATTCAAACCCTGCATCAAAATCAGATAGGGCAATGTCATAATACTATAAAATTGGGTACTAGACTGTAGGAAATGAAAGTTCACATAATTTAGTTGTGATTGGCTTCCTACTAGTCTATGAATACATTAGTGTCCAAAGCTCTTGACAGTGACACCTTGTGGCAGAGGTTGCAAGAGCAAGTATAATCTCACAAATAATTATTCCACTTTTTGTTACAACAGCTGTTCCTTTCATCTGGACACAATTGGTCCTAGGCAGGACTATGAAATAGATGAAAATGTCTTTAATAATATCAATAATGCTGGACCCTTGTCTTGGACAATTCTTACTTAACCAGCTTTCAGGCAACCTACTATCTGATAGCTGCTTTATCTATCCAGTAGGATTTTCATTTTTATAAAACTAATTTTTTTAAAAAACACATACATTACTTCAAAAAAGTTTTTAAGGGCAGCTAGGTGTCATGGTGCTGGACCTAGACTCATCTTCCTCAGTTCACATCAGGCCTCAGACACTTAATAGTTTCATGACCCTGAGCAAGTCATTTAATCCTATTTGCCTCAGTTTCCTCATCTGTAAATAGTGTGGAGAAGGACATGGCAAATCACTATAGAATCTCTCCCAAGAGAATCCCAAATGGGCTCAGGAAGTTTTGGATATGACTGAAAGTAACTGAACAAGGCTTCTTTAAAGGCCAAAAGGACTTCAAGGTCCAGGGCTTATAGGGCTGGGAAGTTTCGAATTAATTAAGGAATCATGAAGGTACTCGTAAGAGACTTCTGAGATAATTTGAATTGCGGTGTAAGTGACTGAACAGTCATAGACTTAGAGGGATCTCAGAGTTTATCTTTTTACAAATGAGGAATTCCTTTTACAATTGAGGAACTGAAGTCCATAGAAGTTAATTGATTTGCCTAAGTTGGCTCAGGTAGTAATCAGGACTTGAATCCAGGTCTTCTGACTCCAAATACAGTGCTCTTTCCTATGTTTTGAAAGATCATAGCCTTAAATCTAGAAGAGACCTCAGAGGCCATTGTAGAGAGGAATGATTGGGGCAGCTGAGCCAGAAAGTAGTCCCCACTTTTTCCAGATTGAAGAGAAAGATAGGATTTAGATACGATGGCAATCCAACTCTGAGCTCTCTTTCTGCCCTCTTTCCATGCTTCCTTTGCTATAACATAGAACGATATGAGATTAGTAGAATCTAACCCCAAATTTTCCACCCAGTAACCTATCACTATGGAAATTTGGCCAGCCAGACTAAAGCACCTCAAACTTAGAGACAGACTGGCATAGCCTTAGCATTTAGAATATGTTTCTATATTGCCAATCACATAAGATCATAATTGCTAGGATATTTCAGGTGTTCAATCTGGGAAGAACATATGTCCTAGGAGCTAAATCTCTATACATCAAGTTGTACATCTTGAACTAATTGTAACTCCTTATTCTTGACAGTGACAAGATCCTGTGGGTACATAGTGTATTCTCCTTTCTCTATTTCTTCCTCACCTTCTGCTTCATGGTCCACCATGGTCGAGACATTAAGCCCAAGAGTGAAGGAAAGGTAAGGTGAAGAAATCCTCCCCATTCTTTGAACTCCAATTCAAATACCTACTCCATGAAGCTTTCTTTGATCCTCTGTGATAACATTTTTTCCTTCAGATATAACATAGTTCTATACTTATCTTATATTTTTCCTACTTTATGTAGTTTCTTTGTTTCAGAAAAGCATAAAATACATAATAAATTATAGTTTTCTGTATATATTTCCTATTTCTGAAGTGATTGCTTAAAGTGACACTCTAGGAGATGGGCTGATCTAAAAAGGACTCAGAGCTGTCTCAGAGTTTGAGCCTTATCTCAATGAAGTTATTGTGGGAATATAGAACAAGAATCCCGAGTTTCAGAGAACCTGAGTTCAAATACTATTTGTCTCTTCTACTTATTACATGTGACTCTGGGCAAGTCAATTTTCCTCTCCGGGCCTCAATTTCTTCATCTACAAAATGAAGATCATACTAGGTGACCAATAAGATCCCTTCCTGCTCTAAATCTATGAATTTCAGAAAAATCAGAAGCTGACTGCCGACACCAGAATTAAGACTTCTCCTGGCCTAGTCTCAACCCTCCAACATCTTTGAATGAGGTTCCAGATCAAGTATGGGGTGTCAATTCAGCCTAACCTTCAGACTTCTAAACACCCTTTCATTCTTCCTCCTCCACTGGGATCTCAGAAAAGATTCTGGCCCTCTGGAAGTCAGAGGCAGTGAAAACAATCATCATGTCTCTGCTCACTTTTCATAGATATTTAATGTATAGGAGCCTCTATTTCAAAGGTACATGAATTCCTAGTTCCCATTACCTTTATCTTAATCATCTAGAGTCTAAAATCCTACTCCTTGCTTCTAATTTCATCTCTAGGAAAATCAACCTTTCTTTCTCCATAAGCCATGCCCTCAGTGCATCCCGCTGGAATCCTGGATTTATAGGTTCACAAAATCCACAAAATCCCCTTTATCTTAGATCAAAAGATCTCCACCTTTCCATCCTTTCAGGCTGGCTCTCCCCAGAAGGCACTGTATCCTTTGGCCACCCTCTCCAGAACTGGGTCGTCTTTCTCATATCCTCTGAAACAGGGCCAGGAAGAAGAGTTGGTATAGCCCTCTCTCCTCACTGCAACTTCCAGGTACTCTTTTAACATCCTCACTCAGCAGTCTCTCTTCCTTTGAGGTTCAATACATCCATCCTGAAATGTCATACTTGCTTCAACTCCTTGTTATAGCAATCTACTGACATCCATATGATTCTTTCTCCTTTCTCAAAGAATTCAGTACCTGGATCACCATCTTCCTCTTCATCCTGCCTTCATACTTGGAGGTCTCAACATACATCTTTTCTTCCTTCTATAGCACCTCCTAGAAAATTAGTTGTAATTATTTTCTCTATTTCCTCACCTTCTACTCAATTCTCAATCTCTTAAAATCTTGTTTTCGACTCTACCCCTTGACTGAAACTGAAATAGAGTTACCATTGATCTTTTGGCTGTTCAATTCAATAACTTTTTCTCAGTGCTCATCCTTCTCGACTTATCTGAGACATTTGTCAATGACCTCCAGCTTCTCCTCCTACAAACTTTCTCCTCCCATGGTTTTTGTGACACATCTCTCCATTTTCTTTTTACCAATTTGATTCTTTTCCTTTACTATAGTTCCTTTAGCTAATCATCATAAAGCTGCCTTGGGCCCTCTTCTCTCTCAACAGAAGAGAAACATCTCTTGCCAATCTCTTCAGCTCCCATGATGTTCAATGATCATGTCTGTGAAAATCACAGAAATTATATCTAAGGGATACAGTGGAGCATGAAGTTAGGAAAACCTGACATTATGTCTGACTTCAGACATTTAACTAACTAGCTGTTTGACCCAGAACAAGTCACTTTATCTCTCTCTGCCTCTTCAGCTGTAAAATAGGGGCAATAACTTATCTCCTAGAGTTGTGAGGATCAAATGAGATTAATATTTGTTGAGTGCTTAGCTTTGTTGTGGTTGTTGAGTCATTTCCATTGTATCTGACTCATCATGATCCCATTTGGGGTTTCTTCGAAAAAACTCTGGAGTACTTTGCCATTTCCTTCTGCAGCTCATTTTACAGTTGAAGAAATTGAGGTAGGCAGGATTAAGTGACTTGCCCAGAGTCACACAATTTATAAGGTCTGAGACTATATTTGAGATCAAGAGGATGAGTTTCTCTGACTTCAGACCCAACACACTATGTACTTTTATCTACTCTGCCATCTAACTGCCCCACCTAGCACATGGTAGGCACTTAATAAATCCATCCCTGAAATTTTCACATTTTCACAGACTAGCCTTCATTCCTGGAATCTTCTCTCTGTCCTCATCTCCATCTCCCCAGCTCCCTTCAAGTCTCAGCTAGTTTCACAGAAAATTCTAGATTTTACTCTTACTCGGCTTGCCAAAAAAAAGATGAAATGACTGAATAAACAAAAGTTTGAGCTCCCAAGCATATCAATTTATTAAGTAATGCATGGCAATTACATAACGGATTGGGACCAGTCACCTTCCTTAGTTTTGGCACTGGACTCAAAGTGCAGAGGAGGACAATTTTTATACATAAAAACTTAATCAAATAGGACGAATTAATTATAAGCAAAGCAATTAGCCAGAATACAAAATCAGGTCATCTAATTTCTAATTGAAGAAAAGATTAAGGGTTTTCCAAGTTTGGAGGGGGAAAGAGTCAAGTTGGGAGAGGAAAGAATAGGTTTAAGATTGGTCTTAGAATGAAAAGATGTTGATTAATTACATTCATCTTCATTTATGAAACAATAGATGGTTTGTATCATCTAGTTTTCTGTGTTTGCATAACAGAAAAATAACAAGATGGAGGAGAATACATGTAGCAGCACAAGATGGAGTCAGTGTTCATGAGATAGAATCTGGTTGGTTCTTTTGATTCCCACACCAAATCAACTCAATTTTTTAATTGATCTTCACTTTATCTCATTAATTAATTAATCTCTCCGCAAACACATACTAGCTGTGTGGCCTTTTTGTGTCCCTTGATTATGATAAGCCTCAAATATCTGAAAAGAGCCATCTCTCCCAAAGTCTACTTTCCTCTAGGTTAAGCTTTCCCCGCTTCCTTTACCTTATTCTTATAAAACATGAACTTGAACTCTTTATTATTCAGCTGGCCCTCCTATGAAATCTCTCTGGTTTATCCAGGGCAAAGTATGACAAGACTATATCAGTTTTAAATTTCTGGATGCTGTGTATCTCTTCATAGTGCCTAAGATTATCTTATCTTCCTTGGTTGTTATGTTATACCATTGATTCAGATTGGGCTTTTGATTCACTAAATTCCCCAGATCCTTTCCAAACAACAGCTGATAAAATCCTAGGTGCAATAAAATATATTAATGGTTTTTATTCCAGAAAAGAGAAATAACATTAGTTCTTTATATTGCTGTACTGGTTTTTGTAATCATTGCTTCCTTTTCTAGATTCTCACTAACAATCTCTTAATAACATGTCCTAAAATTTTGCTAAGCATCAATGTCGAGCTTACCAGTCAAAATTTCATAAGATTGAATAGTTTTTTTCTTGAAAACCAGAACATTTGCCCTCTTCCAATCCTGTGTGACATCTCTCTTTGTGATTTTTCAGACTACTAATAATTACTTCTCAGAAGTCACATCTGCAAGTATTTTCACTACCCAAGAATGTAGTTAATCTGGGCTGATTGTGTTGAACTCATTGACAGCATTGAGGATATTCTCTTCTAACTTAATTATCTAGGATTATTTTCCATAAACAGTCACATTCTCCCTTATCATCTTTCTCTTTTGACCCTCTTCTTTTCTCTAATATAGCTTTAAAAAAAAACTAATCATTTTTAATTATCTTTAGTATCCTCACTGATATCAGCTCATTCTGACTTTCTCTGATACAGTTACTTTGAACTATACATCATATTTGAATTCATTTCCTCTTAAGTGATGAAATCACTAAAATTATAAGGGAAAAAAGGCAAAAGCTCAGGAGAGAGCCTTTGAATGCATTGAGAGTTAGGAAGCAGGACATAAATAATGAGCCAGCAAAGGAGATTGAGTAGGAGGAATCATTCAAAGTAGGAAGAGGAAATGTCACCAACACCTGGAGAGGAGAGTGTCCAAAGAAAAGAGAGTGGTTGACAGTCTTGAATGATGCAGAAGTTAAATACAATGAAGACTGAGAAAGGGACACTAAGTATAGCCCTTAAGAAATCATTGATAACTTTGGAGGAAAGTTTCAAATGAATAATGAGATTTGGGGCCAGATTTCAGATTGCAAAAAAGGATTGAAAAGTGAATGAGAAAATAAATATAGACAGTTTCTCTTGGAATTAGGCTGTGAAGAGAAAAGAAAATTAGGATGATAATTTGAAGAGATAGGGAAAAGTGAGAATTTTTTTTAGGATGGGAAGACCTAGACATGTTTGTGGGCAGTAGAGAAAGAGCTGGTATGAAAGGAGAGACTAAACATTAGAGAGGTGGAATGACTGCTATAGCAGTTTTCTGGAAGAGATGGGAGGGGATGGAATAAAGAATACAAGCAGATAAGGAGAATATTCTTGATCAACTAAATAATTAGTTAACAAGTAAGTGCCTATTATGTGCCAGATTAAGTACCTACTATGTGCCAAGCTAAGTGCTTGCTATATGATAGTATTGGAGGGATAAAAAGAGAGCAGTGTGTGCTCTCAAGGAGCTCACAGTCCAATGGAAGAGAAAACAAGTAAACAAATATACAAACAAATTTTATACAGGATAATGAGGAAATAATTAAGAAAGAGAAGGCACTAGAATTAAGAGGGAAAGACTTCCCACAGAATATAGGTTTTTAGTTAAGACTTAAAGGAAGCCAAGGAGTAAGTGGAAATGAGAAGAGCATTCCAGACATGGGGGATAACTGAAGAAAATGACTAAAGCTGAGAGATGAAGTATCTTGTTCATCAGACAGCCATGAAGGTCATTGTTACAGTATTGAGGAGTACCCGATGGCAAGCAAGGTATAAAAAGCCTGGAAATGTGGGAGGAGATACTAGGTTATGAAGGGCTTTGAATGCTAAATGAAGCATTTTGTATTTGACCCAAAAAATGATGAGTGACTGGACTATATTGAGTTAGGGGCTGTTGGTTTTGAGGTTAAGAAAAGATCATTAATAACTTTGGAAAGATTAGTTTTGGTGAAATGATGTAGCAGGAAGCCAGAGTGTAAGGGGTTTAAAAGATATTGAACTCTTCATTAAAACAAAAGAGGGAAGAACTGCCATGAAGATCTGGAAAGGCTAATATACACAATCATAATATAGTGTAGAACATTAAAAAACTATAAAAACTTACAATCAAGGAGTTATTGAATACAGAATAGGGAGAAAATATTTTTTTAATGTTGTATGTCCTCACTCCAGCCCACAGCACAGTGCCTTTTGTATTGTAAGCCCTGGAAAACATGTTTACTGAATTGAATTTTATATCCAATTAGGGAGCAATGGAAAGCCTCATGAAGGAGTACACAATTAAAACCAGACCTTGAAGAATGGGGAAGAAGACCTTGAAAAAATCAGGGGAAAGGTTGTCTGCTGTGGGCAGAAAGAAAGATAAAAGTCAACTTAAATAGGAAGAAAAGTTATGCAGGATAGGGTTGAAAATGGAAAAAGTTTTGTGAAAGCTATACTAAATAGTATAGCTAGAATATTTAGTATTTATGGACAGCTAGCTGGCACAATAGAGCACTGGGCTTGAAATCAGAAAGATTCATCTTCCTGAGTTTAAATCTGGTCTCAAGACACTTACTAACTGTGTTATCCTGGGCAAATCACTTAACTCCCTTTGCCCTTAAAATAAGCTGGAGAAAGAAATTACTCCCCTATCTTTGCCAAAGAAAATCCTCAAAAATGGAGTCACAAAAAGTCAGGCACGATTGCAAAATAACTAAACAGCAAAAGTATATATAGGAAAGTAGTGGGAATTAAGGTGGGAGTGTTTGATTGGGATCAGTGTTGAATGCCAGGATAATGCCATTTCAGGGAGGCCCCTTCCTTGTGCATTGTTAAGTCATCTATTTGTCCATGATTGGACATCTATTTATTTGTCCAAGATTGGAGATATGCTTGTTCATGACTGGAAGTCTGCTTGTTCATTATTGGAAATTTTTAAGAAGAAACTAAATAGAGATACCACTACACACCTGTCAGATTGGCTAAAATGACAGGAAATGATAATGATGAATGTTGGAGGGGATGTGGGAAAACTGGGACACTGATACATTGTTGGTGGAACTGTGAACAGATCCAGCCATTCTGGAGAGCAATTTGGAACTATGTTCAAAAAGTGCATACCCTTTGATCCAGCAGTGTTTCTACTGGGCCTGTATCCCAAAGAGATTTTAAAGGAGGGAAAGGGACCCATAGGTGCAAAAATGTTTGTGGCAGCCCTTTTTATAGTGGCAAGAAACTGGAAACTGAAAGGATACCCATCAATTGGAGAATGGCTGATTAAATTATGGTATATGAATGTTATGGAATATTATTGTTCTGTAAGAAACGACCAGCAGGACGATTTCAGAGAGACCTGGAGAGACTTGCATGAACTGATGCTAAGTGAAATGAGCAGAACCAGGAGATCATTATACACGGCAACAATAAGACTATACGATGATCAATTCTGATGGACATGGCTCTCTTAGCAACGATGTGATTCAAACAAGTTCCTATTGTTCAGCAATGAAGATATTCATATACATCCAGAGAGAGGCCTGAGGGAACTGAGTGTGGACCACAACACAGCATTTTAACGCTTTCTGTGAATATTTCCCTGCATTTTGTTTTCCTTCTTAGGTTGTTTTTTTTTTTCTTCTCTCTTTCTAGATCTGATGTTTCTTGTGCAGTAAGATAACTGTATAGATATGTATACATATATTGGATTTGTCATATAATTTAACATATTTAGCATGTATTAGATGACCTGTCATCTAGGGGTGGGGGTGGGAGGAAGGAGGGGAAAAGCTTGGAACAAAAAAAAAGTTTTTGCAAAGGTCAATGTAGAATAATCACTCATATGTTTTGTAAATAAAAAGCTTTTAATAAAAATTTTTTTTAAAAAGGAAAAGCTAAATAACCCTTTACTGGGGCTTTTGTAGGGGATTTTTCTGTATTGAAGTCGGTATTTGATTATGTCCCTTTTATCTCTGAGATCCTATGATTTTGTCAGGAAGCTATTCCAAAATGGCAGTACAGAACAGATTATACAGAGCACACTGGAAAGGTACAGGCAGATTGCTATTTTGGATTGATTCTTGTTGTTCTCTGTTTCAGCAAGTTACCATTTTTGTAAAAACTTTTAGTGATAATGCCCACTGCTGTTAAATTACAGTCCTCTAGGTATACTACCTCACCACCACCACCACCACCATTACTCCAAGTGCTGATTTTAAGTATTAGAATCTGTATTCAAACCTAGGTTTTCTAACTCCTTGGGCAGCTGCTGGGATAGTGGATAGAATTCCAGGCCAGGATTCAGAAAAACTCATCTGATCTCAGATACCTAGTAGACTCTGGGTGGTCACTTAGTCTGGTGTACCTCAGTTTCCCCATCTGTAAAATAACTTAGAAAAGGAAATGGCAATCCACTTCAGTATCTCTTCCAAGAAAACTCCAAATTAGGTCACCAAGAATTGAACATGACTGAAACAAAATGAAAAACGACACTACTGCTTCCAACTCTTAATCTGGTGTTCTTTCCATTATACTACAGTGGTATGCTACAGGGTGGGATGGCAGCAATTATGGGAGAATAGTGAGAATCCTTCATCAGGATAATTGGTTGCAGTTTCAAAGTTCTGGTCCAAGCCAGAGATGCTTGTCTATGATTTTTTCAGTCAAGATGGAGGTGTTGGTGGTCTGCTTTATCACTCAGCCCTTCTTTTTCTATCTTTTCTTCCACAGGCAACCAAAACCCTGCTGATCACCTACCTACCCAAGGAAATTTCAGACCCTGAGATCATCATCAAACATTTTCAGTGAGTGAGAAGAGTCAATGTTATATAGAAACAGTACCAGCTCTTGAATCAGAAGACCTGAGTTCAGATTCTGCCTTTGACACTGAGTGACTGGGGCAAGTTGGTTCCTCTCCTTGACCTCAATCTTCTAGTTTGTAAAATAAAAGAATTGGATTAGTCGGTCTCTGAGGTCACTTCCAATTCTAGATTTGCGATCCTATCTTTGACTGGCAGGGCAGTTGTAGTTTTGCTGGGGTACCTTCTTCCTGTCTAATCCCTGCCCTCATATCTAATGTGATCATTTCTTCTTGATCAGAAGTTGGCTAAGAAGAGCTTATAAGGCAAAGAGTCAGAGGAGCGCTCAGGCTGGCAAATTAAACTGATATTTCTCTACTTTTTCATCACTACATTAACACAGGAACCTAAGGTTTTTCAAAAAAGGCATCCTTCTTTTCCTACTCTTCTATCCCTGGGATGTAGGGCCTATGCAATTCTGAATTAGAAGCACAATTTCTGATCCCAGGAGACAGCAAAGCAAATTGGTCTACACAGACTTCAAACCCATAACCTTGACTTCACTTAGTGATGTTCTTTCCTGCTGGATAAAGTCATAGAGAATTAGGAGAAGAAAGGGGATGACTTCCTTCTATGCTTAGTATCCCCAGAATAGCTCAATTCCAAGGAACAGAGGCCCAGTGTACATTATCATTGAAAAAGCATAGGTTTTCTATTTAGAAGACCTAGTTTCTATTGCTCACTAACTTTATGACCTTGGACAAATCACATAACCCTCAGAGCCTTAGGAGTTGGGCTTCTAAGCTATTTTCCTGCTCTAAATCTGTAATCGTCTGCTCCTGTGGTCAGTCCTATGAATTCAGGAGGTGGCTCAGAGAAACTGAGTAGTTATTGGATCCCTGGCCCAGTTCCAGCCTCTTGACTGGACAAGGTTCAGGATGAAACACCAAAAACTCCATTTGCCCCTGGAAACTCAGTTCTATATATGTATTTGTGTCTGTCCTGCAGTGAGGCCTATCCCAGCTGCACAGTGACCAAAGTCCACTTCTGCTATGATCTGAGAAGACTTATAGAATTGGATAACCAAAGGTGAGTCTGCCGCCTTCCACCTCATTTCCATGGCTTTGGGGATGCTATTGAGCCTATTGGAATTCAAGAAAATAAGGCTATTGCCCCACCTAACCACTGAAACCTTTTCTTTCCTCCTGCCCAACAGACACCATGTAATGAAAGGTCGACTCTTTTATACCTCACATGCTCTGACAAATGGGAAAACGATGATTCGAGTGCACCCCTGCTCCCGTATCTGCTTCTGTCAGTGCTGCAAATGCTTCAAGGAGGTAGCAGGGAGGGGACTGTACCCCACACGACCCAAGAGCTCAGGGCATCTGCTGAGCATGGGGGGAAGGCAGGTGTTGTGTCCTGGCTTCTGTTCCAAGTTGGCCCCTCATCCACACCATGGTGGCCACATAGGACCCTACCAACTGCTGCTCCCCTCCCTTCAACATAAGCTAGCATACAGTTATATAGCCATCTCTGGCGTCCTGTCCCCAATAAGTATAGAAATCCCCTCTTCAATTTTCCCTCGTAAAGAACAGAAAATGTTCAGAGGACCACAAAGTTAGAAGCAACTCTAGAAGCCATTTAATCACCTGATCTGACAAGCTTCAGTGAGCATGGAGCTTTTGAAGAGAAATAATATCTTATTTGGTTTGGGATTGGCGTTGGATGAATTTTCCTTGACCCAAATTTCCCATGAATTTGGACCTCCCTTCCTAACTCAAGTGTTTTCCAGGCTTCTCATTTTCCATCTCCAAATCTACTCCACAGGTGGATGCTGAACAATACTACAGTGAGTTGGAAGAGAAATTGACTGATGAGTTCAATGCTGAACGGAACCGAATCCACCAGAAGCGTTTGGATGCCGCCTTTGTCACCTTTGAGGATGAGAAAATGACAGCTGTGTGAGTGCCCCAGAAAACTTTGAATGCTACTTGACCTCTCAGTCAGTCAGTCAGTCAGTCAGCCAGTCAGTCAGTCAGTCAGTCAGCCAGTCAACAAGCATTTATTAAATATGTAAGTGCCAGGCCCTGAGCTAAGCCCTCATGAAAAAAAAAAGGCAAAAAACATTGTCCTTGCTAATAAAAGAGCTTATATTCCAACAGGAAAGAAACATACAGATAACACTCTCTGTCTCTGTTTTTGTCTCTGTCTCTGTCTGTCTCTGTCTCTGTCTCTCTCCCTTTCTCTCTCTCTCTCTCTCTCCATATATATATATATGTATATATATATATATATGAATAAAACATTAGCAATGAGTTGGAAGTAGGGGAGAAATAAGGCTGTGAAAGACCTCTTAGGAATTGTAGGATTTGAGCTGAGTCTTGAAGGAAGCCAAGAAAGCTAGGAGGCAAAAGAAGACCATTGCAGGAATGGAAGAAAACCAGGAAGGAGATAGAGTTGGGTGAAGAAGTAAGTGTTGATATGCAGGGAAGCAAGTAGACCAGTATTGCTGGAGCATCCTATTCATGTTTTTGCCTTTCTTCCTTCACAGCCAAATTCCTAGGAAATCTGTCTATACTTATTTTCTCATTCACTTTTCAATCCTTTTTGCAATCTGAAATCTGGTCCCCAAAGTTTGGAGAAACTTTCATCCAAAATTATGAATTTCTTTTCAGTTGCATGTCCAATTTGTTAATCTTCTCTTTATTTTAATTACATAAGCATCTAGAGATATACAATTTCCCCTAAGAACTGCTTTGGCTGCATCCCATAAACTTTGGTGTGCTGTCTAATTATTGTCATCCTCTTGGATGAAATTATCAATTGTTTCTATGGCTTATTGTTTCACCCACTCATTATTTAGACTTAGATTATTTAGTTTCCAATTAATTTTGGGTCTATTTTTCAACAGCCCTTTATTACATGTAGTTTTTATTGTATCATGATCTAAAAGGCATACACTTACTATTTCTGTCTTTCTGCATTTGATTGTGAGGTTTTTATGCTCTAGTACATGGTCAATTTTTGTGCAGGTTCTATGTACCCACTGAAAAAAAAGTATATTCCTTTCTATCCTTATTCATTTTTTCTCCAAAGATCTATCATACCCAACTTTTCTAAAATTCTATTTGCCTCATAAACTTTTTTCTTATTTATTTTGTGGTTCAATTTATCTAATTCTTATAGAGGAAGATTGAGATCTCCCACTTGTAGAGTTTTGTTGTCTATTTCTTTTTTCAATTCTCTTAACTTATAGGAATTTGGAAGCTATACTAGTTGGTGCATATTTGTTTAGTGGTGTTATTAATTCATTATCTATGTTGCTCTTTAACAAAATATAGTTTCCTTCTTTATCTCTTTTAAATACATCAATTTTTGCTTTTGCTTGATCTGAGATCAAGATTACTACCTTTTTTTTCTTCTTTTTTTTTTAACTTCAGCTAAAGCATAATACAGTTTGCTCTACCATTTTACCTTTACTCTATATGTATCTTTCTGCTTCAAATGTGTTTCTTGTCAAAATATTGTAGAATTCTGGCTTTTAGTTCACTTTGCTATATACTTCCATTTTAAGGGAGAATTAATCCCATTCACATTCACAGTTAAAATTACTAACTCTGTATTTCCCAGCATCCTATTTTTTCCAAGTTATATGTTTCTCTCTCCTTTCCTCCTTTCCCTTCTCTTTAGTTTTTTGCTTCTGACCACTACCTCCCTCAATCGTCCTTACTTCAATCTGCCCTCCCTTTTTCAGCCTCTCTCCTCTTTCTTATCCCTTTCCTGTTCTACTTCTGCTCTCCCTTTTATTAGCCTCCTCCTTTCCTTTCCTCTTTCCATTCCAACTTCCCTATAGGATAAGATAAGTTTCTGTACCAAGCTTAATATGTGTAATATTCCCTCTTTGAACCAAATCTGATGAGATTAAGGTTCAAACAATGCTTATCCCCCTCCTTTCTATATCTAAACTGTAATGTCTTTTTTTTACCTCTTCGTGTGATGTATTTTATCCCATTTTACCTCCTCTTTCCTCTTCTTCCAGTTTTTCACCACTAGTTTCTTTTTTATATCATCACATTAAAATCAGCTTATACCTACACTCACTAAGTATACTCCTAACAAAAATACAGTTCTCAAGAATTATACATAATTATCTTCCCATATAGGGATGTAAACATTTCCACCTTTAAAAAACATAGGTTTTTTTCTTCCTTTTTACCTTCTTATGCTTCTCTTGAGTTTTGTATGTGAAGATCAAATTTTCTATTCAGCTTTAGTCTTTTCACCAAAAAATAATTGAAAATCTCCTATTCCATTGAATGTCTATCTTTTCCCCTGAAAGATAGTACTTAGTTTTGCTGAGTAGTTGATTCTTGGCTGCAGTCTAAGCTCCTTTGCCCTCTGGATTATATTCCAGGTCCTTCAATCCTTTAAAGTAGAAGGTACTAGAAACTGGGTAATTATGACGGTAGCTCCTCAATAATTGAATTTTTTTCTGGCTACAAGGCAGTATTTTCTTCTTGATCTTATACTTTTGGAATTTAGCTGCAATATTCCTTGGAATTTTCATTTTGGAATCTCTTTTGGAGGTGATTGGTGGATTCTTTCAATTTCTACCCTCTGGTTCCAGTTTTCCTTGATGATTTCTTGAAAGATGTTGTCCGTTGTGGTTTTCAGGTAGTCTAATAATTCTTAGATTCTCTCTCCTAGGTCTATTTTTCAGATCAGTCAATTATTTTTCCAGTGAAGTATTTTATATTTTCTTTGTTTTGTTTGACAGATTCTTGACGTCTTATTGAGTGATTCACTTGCATTTATTCAATTCTAATTTTTAGTGAATTATTTTTGCCAGTTGGCTTTTTTTACCTCCTTTTGCATTTGACTGGTTGCACTTCTAAAGTTGTTTTGTTCATTAGATTTTTTCCCATTTCACCAATTCTATTTTTCAAGGAATTGTTTTCTTTTTCAATTTTGCCAATCTATATTTTAAGAAGTTGTTTTCTTCAGTATATTTTTTTTCATTTCACCAAATGTATTTTTAAGGAGTTGTTTTCTTCAGTCAATTTCTGTGTTTCCTTTTCCAAAATTTCCTACAAAACTCTCATTTCCTTTCCCCATTTTTCTTCTAATTCTCTTTTTGAATTCTTCCAAGAGAGCCTTTTGAGTTGGAGATCTATTCTTATCCCTATTTGGGGCTTCATCTGAAAGTGTTTTGTCTTCAATGTCCTCAGCATTTGTATTTTGATCTTCCGTGTTTCCATAATAGTTATCTGTAGTCAGAATTCTTTTTGCCTTTTTGCTCATTTTAAAAGGTTAAAGTATCCTCCTAGGACATGGAGAGGAGGGAGTCATCCCAAGCTTTCTCTGCAGGTCAACAGGAGCTAAATGCTGCTACAAGCTTTTTCACTGCAATGGGTGGGACTGATCAAGTCCTACCTGTTGTGTTGAGTTCAAGGGCTCACTATTTGCCTTCTGTAGTTGTATTAGAGGTCTCACAGCTAGTCTGCTGATCCACTGGTCTTCTGAACCAGAGAGTATCGAATGCTGATTTCCCTGGGCCACCAGACCTGCAGTGAGCTGCATCTTCTCCTGTGCAATTGAGACAGATCTTTTGTGAAGTCCTTCAAGTTATCTTCTGCCAAAATTTTGTTCTAGTCTAAATATTTGAGAATTCTGTCATTCCAAATTCCATTCAGAGACTTGATCAAGTGTTGATTCTGAGAGAAGCCAGAAGCGCTCAGGCAAAGTCCTATGTACTCTCTGCCATCTTGGCTCTACCATCTCATGATTTCATAATGGCTAAATTTAGTGTCCTTTTGCCAATCTTCACTGTTCCTAACTTCTGCATCATTCAATACTGTTGATCACTCTCTCTTGTTTGGACATTCTCCTCTCTAGATTTTTGTGATATTATTTCTTCTTCCTACGAATATGATTCTTCCTTCTTAGTTTCCTTTCCTGGTTCATTATTTATGTCCTGCTTCCTAATTGTCAGTGTATCCAAAAGCTCTCTCCTGGGTTTTTGTCTTTTTTCTTCAGATACTCTTAGTGATTTCATCACTTAAGAGGAGATGAAAACAAAAATGAGGCATACAAAGTAACTGTCAGGGAAATTCAGAATGAGCTGGTGGTCACTGAGGAAACTAAAGATAATAAAAAATGGTTAGAATTTTTTAAGTTATATTAAAAAGGGTCAAAAAGAGAAAGGACATGATGGGAGTGAATGTGACTGTTCATGGAAAATAGAAAAAGGAAAAAAAAAAGCTTCTCAAAAATTATCTCAACCACTTCCTGTAGACAATGAATTATAATTCCATGATGACTGGTCTTCTGTATTTTCTCCTACTTCCTTCCCCTCTAAGTGGGAAAATAGTGTGATCCAGCCAGCCTCCAAATCATCTCTTTCCCATTCTCACCTACATTCTTAATAATCCCAGCAAACATACATAAAGTGCATTAAGGTTTATATAGGGCTTTACATGTTATCTTATTCAGTCCTAATAACTTTGAGTTGTAGGTGCTGTTATCAATCTCACTTTGTAGAAAAGGAAATCAAGGCTGAGAGGTTATTACAATGGGACATCATACAGAGCCCTTCAACCACACACACACACACACACACACACACACACACACACACACTCCACTTCCACCAGAAGACTTCTTTTCTCCAAGTTAAGCATTTTTAGTTCCTTCAACCAATACTTATATGACATAATTCCTTCATTATTCAGGTGGCCCTTCTCTGGAAATCCAGTCAACAAACATTTATTAAGTACTTACTAGGTCCAATCCCTGCCCTGTCCTTGAGGTATGTGCATTCTAATGAGGAAGACAATTTGTAAAAGGAAACAGAAAAGTTCAAAGGAGAGAGAAAGACAAAGGGACCTGATACAGGGAGGTAGGAGTGTAGCCTGGCAGGGAATGAGATGTGGAAATTCTGGATCCCCAACTTAAATAGTGGTTCTGGGAGGAGCTGGCCAATCAGAGAGAGAGAGAGAGAGGTTACTGGGTCCTTACAACATGCGGACTCTGCTGGCGTGAGTCTTCTGAACAAAGAGTTGGAGCTGAGTAAAGAAAGTCTAAAGTACAGCTTAGAGAAGAATGAGGATAGTTTCTACCTTATCACTGCCTTTCTTAAACTGTACAGCCCAGAACTGAATACAATGCTTCAAATGAAGGCTGCCAAGGGTATAGTACAGAGAGACTATTACCCCCTCCCCCTTTCCTGGAAGTTATGCCTTTCTTTTTTTTTTTTAATAAATTTTAAAAATATTTTTATTTCCCCAGTTAAACATAAAACATTTTTTTTATATTTGTTTTTAAAGCTTTTGAGTTCCAGGTTCTTCTCCTTTCTCCCCATTCTCATCCCCTTTAAGAGGCACATGTGAAGGTATGTAAAACATTTCTATAGGAGTCATGTTGTGAAAGAAAATATAGATTCCCAAGCCTCCCCCCCCCAAAAAAAAAACCTCAAGAAAGATAAAGTTTAAAAAAAGAAAATGCTTCAATCTGTAATCAGACACAGTCATTTGTTTTTCTGGGTATGTATAATATATTTCATCTTAAGTCTTTCAGAGTAGTCATGGATCATTGTGTGGCTGA
Source organism: Myrmecobius fasciatus (assembly GCA_023553655.1). NCBI lineage: Eukaryota > Metazoa > Chordata > Mammalia > Dasyuromorphia > Myrmecobiidae > Myrmecobius > Myrmecobius fasciatus. Next base: position 111,886 of record JAJPUD010004498.1, read on the forward strand.
GAATAGCAAAGTCATTCACATCTGGTCATCCCGGAACATTGCAGTTACTTTGTATACAGTACATTTCACTTTGCTTGAGTTCATGGAGAGCTTTCCAGGTTTACTTTCTGAGAGCATCCTGCTCATCATTTTCCATAAAACAATAATATTTCATGACAACCACATACCACAATTTATTCAACCATTCCCTAATTGATGGGCATTACCTCAATTTCCAATTCTTTGTCCTGAGAAGACAGCTGATATAAATATTTTTGAACATATAAGTCCTTTTCCTTTTTAAAAAAAAATCTCTTTTGGGATTCATGCCTACTAATGGTATTGCTAAGTCAAAGGATATGCATTATTTTATAGCCTTTTAGGTATAGTTCATAAATTTTAATCATTTATCAATTGAGGAATGGCTCTTATATATATATATATATGTGTGTGTGTATATATATACATATATGTATATATATGTATATATATATAAATTTGACTCAGTTTTCTATGCATTTGAGATATGAGAGTTTCATCAGAGAAACTTGCTTCAAAATTCTTTTCCCAATTACTATTGCTAACTGTATTCTCCTCCCCCATTTATTCTATTCTCTCTCTCCTTTTGCCCCAATCCTCCTCAAAAGTATTTTGCTACTGACCCCCATCTCCCCAATATGTTCTCTCTTCTATTACCCTCTCCCATTCTCATATCCCCTTCCCCTATTAGTTTCCTACAGGATGAGATAGATTTATATACCCATATTGAAGCTGTATGTTTTTCCTCTTTGAGCCAATTCTGATGAGAGTAAGGTTCACTCATTCCTCTCTCTTTTTCTTGCTCCTTTTATGGTAGATAATTTACTCCATTCTATCTCTTCCTTTCCAATTCTTCCAGTTCATTTTTCTCTCACCTCTTAATTTTTTTTAGATATTATATCCCTTCAAATTCAACTCATACCTGTGCCCTCTGTCTATATATACTCCTTCTAACTGACATAATAATGAGAAAGTTCTTATAAGTATCATTCTCCCATTAGTAAGTATTATTAAAGATAAACTTTATTAAGTCCCTTACTATTTCCTTTTCCTGGTTACCTCCTTATGCTTTCCTGAGTCCTATATTTGAAAGTCAAATTTTCTATTCAGCTCTGGTCTTTTCATCACAAATGCTTGAAAGCCCTCTATTCTATTAACTAACCACCTTTTCTCCTGAAGAAAATATTCTATTTTACTGGGTAGGTGAATCTTGGTTATAAATCTAGTGCCTTTACTCTCTGGAATATCATTTTCTGAGCCCTCCAGTCCTTTCACATAGAAGCTGCTAAATATTGTCTTATTCTGACTGTGGCTCCACTACACTTGAATTGTTTCTTTCTGGATGTTTGCAATATTTTCTCCTTGACCTGGGAATTCTGTAATTTGTCTATAGTGTTCCTGGGAGTTTTCATCTTGGGATCTCTTTAAGGAAATGATCAGTGGATTCTTTCAATTTATATTTTACTCTTTAGTTCTAGAATATCAGCACAATTTTCCTTGATAATTTCTTGCAAGATGATGTCTAGATTCTTTTTTTTAATCACAGTTTTCAGGTAGACCAATAGTTGTAGATTCTCCCTCCTGGACCTATTTTCCAGATCAGGTGTTTTTCCAATGAGATATTTCATTTTGTTTTCTTTCATTTTTTTCATTCTTTTGGTTTTGTTTTATCGTTTCTTGATTTCTCATAAGGTAATTAACTTCCATTTGCTCAATTCCAATTTTCAAGGAATTTTTTTTTCAATGAACTATTGTTCCTGCTTTCCCTTTTGGCCAGTTTTGCTTTTTAAGACATTCTAATCTTCATTAGCCTTTTGCATTTCCTATGGCATTGCTCTCATTTTTCTTCCCAATTTTTCCTTTATATCTCTTACTTAACTTGCAAAATCCTTTTTATGCTTTTTTATAGCCTGAGAACTGAGGCTTTGGCTGTAGGAGCTTTGACTTTGCTCTCTTCCTCTGAGTGTGTGTTTTCATCTTCCTTGTCACCATAGTAGTTTTCTATGGTCAGAATCTTTTTCTGTTGTTTGCTCATTTTCCCAGTCTATTACTTGACTTTTAATTCTTTGTTAAAGTAGGGCTCCATTTCCAGTGTGGAGGGTACACTATCCCAAGTTTTAGGGGTTTTGTGCAGCTGTTTTCAGAGTTCCTTCTAGGAACCTGACCACAAGCATTTTTTTCTGCTTTGGAACTGTGAAGAGGATCCCTACTCTACTGTTGCTGTAAGTTCTAGTGTGCTAAAGCAACAGAATCCTTCATCAGTCCTAGTGAAGAGGGCTCTTATGGGCTGAGACCTCCAGAAGCTGCTACTGACACTCCTGGTTTGCTGGTTTCCCAAAGCCCTCTCACCCTAGTTGAGACCTTTCTGCTCACCTTGTAAGTTATCTTTGATGTCTGTGGGCTGGGAGGTCTAGAAACCTGATTCAGAAGCTCCAAGATTAGTTCCTGCTTTGCTGGCACAAGGATTAGGGTGGGGGCTCTGCTGGCATGGTCTGTGCACTGGACTCCCACACTGACATCACAGACCTTTCCTGCTGACTTTCTAAGTTGTCTTTGGCTGGAAAATTGTTACACTCTTGTCTTTTTGTGTGTTCTGACACTCTAAAATGTGTTTAGAATCTTTGTTTGAAGGAATTTGGAGAGTTTGAAGGGGGAGAGCTCAGCAGTCCCTGCTTTTACTCTGCCATCTTGTCTCTGCCCTTTCTCCCCCCTCCAATTATGCTTTTCTTAATGCAATGCAAGATTATGTTAGTGTTTGTTTTGTTTTGTTTGGGGGGTGAGCTGCCACACCACATTTGCCTTCCTAGTTCAGTTAGACCCTCAGATCTTTCCCAGATATATTGCTTTCTAACCATGCTTCCCTCTATAATTTATAAGATTGATTTTTGAACCTCAAGTATAGGACTTTACATTTATTCCTTAATAGATAGGTAACTCTATGAATACAGTGTGGGACTTGGAGTCAGGACAATCTGAGTTCAAATCCAGCCTCAAACACTTACTAGCTATGGTGGCTGGGAAAGTCACTTAATTTCTCTGTGCCTCAGTTTCTTCATCTATAAAAGTTAGTAATAGCACCTACTTCCCAAAATAGTTGTAAGGATTACAATGAGCAGTTGCTAATTGTAACTTCCCCTTATTATTATTATTGCCTTTATTATTTCTTTTTTTAATTAAATTCAGCCTAATATGGTCATCAAGATCTTCTCAGATTTGGTTTCATCCCATGTGTTAGCTATCCTTCCCAATTTTAATGAGCATGCAAGCCATGTCTTTCTCCAACTCATTGATTTTAAAAAAGGCAGTACAGTGGATAGAGCACCAGCCCTGGAGTCAGAAGGATATGAGTTCAAATCCAGTCTCAGATAAACCCTGATTGCCTTGAAAAACAAAATGGCAGGAGGGAAGGAAGCAGAATAAGAAGTGAGAAGTTATACTTGCTGAAAGAGGGAGAAAGAAAGAAAGAGGGAGGGATGTAGGCCATCTCCTCCCCAGGTTCTGCAGATGTATGGTCGTAAAGTGGACTTTGCCTTAGAGCTTGCCCCTCGTCATCGAGAGGAGGATATTTTATATAGTCCAGAACTTGCTCATCGTGGTCATGATGATGATGCTTGCAGTACCAGCGAAGATGAAGGTTATCCTGAAGACATGGATCAAGATAAGCATGATGATAGTAGTGATGACAGTGACACTGACAGGTCAGATGCTGGCAGTGAAGGAGAGGAGTTCATGCACCGTGATGATGAAGAGAGAGAACAATGAAGACAAAAAGTCAGGTCTCAGTGTACGATTTGCTGATGTTCCTGGAAAATCAAGAAAGAAAAAGAAAAACATGAGGGAATTGACACCTCTTCAAGCTATGATGCTTAGAATGGCAGGTCAGGAAATTCCTGAAGAGGGACGAGAAGTTGAGGAATTTTCAGAGGATGATGATGAGGAAGATTCTGATGACTCTGAGTCAGAGGATACTACACAGCAGCAGCACAAAGAAGAATCTCTTCCTGATGGGGCATCATCATCTCCTGCTTCTCAACAGCAGCAACCACCTCCACAGTCTGTTCCTCCTACCCAGATACAGGCACCTCCCATGCCAGGACCACCTCCTCTTGGACCACCACCTGCTCCACCATTACAACCACCTGGGTCACCCACTGGCCTTCCTCCTGGTCCTCCTCCAGGAGCTCCTCCATTCTTAAGACCACCTGGAATGCCAGGGCTTCGAGGGCCTTTACCTCGACTTTTACCTCCTGGTCCACCTCCAGGCCCACCTCCTGGTCTTCCTCCAGGTCCTCCTCCACGAGGACCACCACCGAGGCTACCTCCCCCAGCACCTCCAGGTATCCCTCCACCCCGTCCTGGTATGATGCGCCCACCTTTGGGGCCTCCACTTGGACCTGCTCCACCTGGGCTTTTCCCACCAGCTCCTTTGCCTAATCCAGGGGTTTTAAGTGCCCCGCCCAATTTGATCCAGAGACCCAAAGTGGACGACACCAGTGCAGCCACTATTGAGAAGAAAGCCACAGCAACCATCAGTGCCAAGCCACAAATCACCAATCCCAAGGCAGAAATTACCAGATTTGTGCCCACTGCACTGAAGGTTCGACCAGAAAACAAAGGAGCTACTGCTGCTCCTCAAAGAAAGTCAGAAGAGGATTCTACTATGCCCCTTGCCAAAGCAGTTCCTAAGTCTGGTCCCTCTGCACCTGTTTCAGTACAAACCAAGGATGATGTATATGAAGCTTTCATGAAGGAGATGGAGGGACTGCTGTGACAGCTTATGATGCCAGGGGAAGTTATAATCCCACAAATTCCTATTAGAAAACATGGTTCATGTGAATGGATCCAACCATTCTGGAGAGCAATTAGGAGCTTTGCTCAAAAAGTTGTCAAACTGTGCATACCCTTTGACCCAGCAGTGTTTCTACTGGGCCTATATCCCAAAGAGATCTTAGAGGAGGGAAAGGGACCCACATGTACAAGAATGTTTGTGGCAGCTCTTTTTGTAGTGGCTAGAAACTGGAAACTGAAGGGATGCCCATCAATTGGAGAGTGGCTGAATAAATTATGGTATATGAATGTTATGGAATATTATTGCTCTGTAAGAAACGGCCAGCAGGATGATTTCAGAGAGGCCCGGAGAGACTTGCATGAACTGATGCTCAGTGAAACAAGCAGAACCAGGAGATCATCATACACAGCAACAACAGTATTACATGATGATCAATTCTGATGGACATGGCTCTCTGCAACAAAGAATTGTCTCAATCCAGTTCCAATTGTTCACTGAAGAAAACCATATACACCCAGAGAGAGGGAAATGAAATATGGACCAAAACGTAACATTTTCGTGATCTCTATTGACATCTGCTTGCATTGTGTTGCCTTTCTCTGATTCTTTTTTTTCTTGTAGATAGTATTTTTCTTGCATAACTTCTCAAGCATTTCAACATTATTAACATAGTGGACTTCCTGCCATCTAGGGGAGGGAAGAGGACTGGGGGTAAAATTTGTAATGGAAAGCTTTGTAAAGATCAATGCTGGGGAACTACCCATACATATGTTATACAAATAAAAAGCTTTAATATTAAAAAAAAAAAAAGAAAGAAAACATGGTTCATAAAGGAAGGAGTTCTTGGACCTGAGTGCAGAGAAGTTAACTTATACTCTGTCAGAGCATTTCCTAACTTCAGTGCAAGGATTGTCTTAATGTTATTTAGCTTTGCTCAGAATTCACTGCACAGAAGAAAAAGATTTTTCATTCAGAATCAGAATTCACTGCACAGAAGAAAAAGATTTTTTTTCATTCAGAGTAGATTGGTAAACTTCTGTAGCAGTGTCCCTTCACGTCTTTACTATATCCACCACCGCCATTTCCTTTTTTCTTTGGAGGCATGAGATAGACAAGATTTTAGTGTCTGTAATTTTATTTTTGAAATCCTTTTCTTAAATGGGTTAGGTAAGTCATCGGAGTAGTTGTCAGAAACCAATGCATTTCATCCAGTGTTTTTTGTGTTTTTACTTCTGGTTTTGGTTGTTTTTTTAACTTTCCTTGTAAATATTTTGTAACATTTTACTTGTAGTAAAATGGATCACAGCTTCATTTCGCTACTATGAAGCAGGATGCCTGGGGAGAAAACTATACATATGTATTAATTGAGATGACTTCTCAGTGACAAAAAAAAATTTTTTAATGTCTTTCATGAAAGAAATAAATATTCTACAAAAAAAAGAAAGAGGGAGGGATGGAGAGGAAGGAAGAAAGAAATTTAGAGGAAAGAAGAAAGGGAGGGAGGAAAGAAAGAAGGAGAAAAATAAAGAGGAAATGAAAGAAAGGGAGAGAGGGAGAAAAAGAAAGAGAGAGAGAAAGGAAGGGAGGAAGGAAGGAAAGAGAAAGAAAGGAAGAAAGAATAAAAAAGAAAGAGGGAGAGAGGCAAAAAGAAAGAAAAAGTTATCACTATTTCATTCACTCCAGGCAAAGTTCCTATTCCTTCATTGATTTTTTCTCCCAGTAAAAGGATATTTTTGTCATCATTAGGTTTTCTCAACAGCCCCAGCTCTGTCCAAGCTTTATCACTTCTGATTCTGTTTTTTTTCTCAATAGTATTTTTTCCAATTACATGTAAAGATAGTTTTCAACACTCATTTTTGTAAGATTTTAAGCTCCAAATTATTTCTTCCTCCTTCCCTTACCTCTCCCCTCCTCAAAACAGCAAGCAATCTAATAAAGATTATACATGTACAATACTTTTTAACATATTTCCATATTTGTCATGTTGTGAAAGAAAAATCAGGACAAAAGGAAAAATCAGGAGAAAGAAAAAGCAACCTCCCCCCCAAAAAAAAGGTGAAAATAGTATGCTTTCATTCTCTATTTGATAAATGGTCAAAAGATATGAACAGACAATTTTCAGATGAAGAAATTGAAACTATTTCTAGTCATATGAAAAGTTGCTCCAAATCACTATTGATCAGAGAAATGCAAATTAAGACAACTCTGAGATACCACTACACACCTATCAGATTGGCTAAGATGACAGGAAAAGATAATGACAAATGTTGGAGGGGATGTGGGAAAACTGGGACACTGATGCATGGTTGGTGGAACTGTGAACGGATCCAACCATTCTGGAGAGCAATTTGGAACTATGCCCAAAAAGTGATCAAACTGTGCATACCATTTGACCCAGCAGTGTTTCTACTGGGCCTATATCCCAAAGATATTTTAAAGGAGGGAAAGGGACCCACATGTGCAAAATTGTTTGTGGCAGCCCTTTTTGTAGTGGCTAGAAACTGGAAATTGAAAAGATGCCCATCAATTGGAGAATGGCTGAATAAATTATGGTATTTGAATGTCATGGAATATTATTGTTCTGTAAGAAACGGCCAGCAGGATGATTTCAGAGAGGCCTGGAGACACTTGCATGAACTGATGCTGAGTGAAATCAGCAGAACCAGGAGAACATTATACACAGCAACAAGACTATACGATGATCAATTCTGATGGACATGGTTCTCTTCAGCAATGATGTGATTCACACCAGTTCTATTATTCAGCAATGAAGATAGTTATATACATCCAGAGAGAGGCCTGAGGGAACTGTGAACCACAACACAGCATTTTAACGCTTTCTGTGAATATTTACATGCATTTTGTTTTCCTTCTTAGATTGGTTTTTTTTTTTTCTCTCTAGATCTGATGTTTCTTGTGCAGTAAGATAATTGTACACATATGTATACATATATTAGATTTGTTATATAATTTAACATATTTAGCATGTATTAGATTACCTGTCATCTAGGGGTGGGAGGTGGGGGAAGGAGGAGAAAAACTTGGAACAAAAAAAAAGTTTTGCAAAGGTCAATGTAGAATAATCACTCATATGTTTTGTAAACAAAAAGCTTTTAATTAAAAAATATATTTTAATCATAAAAAAATAAAAACAAAAAAATAGGATGCTTTGATCCATATTCAGTCTCCATAGTTCTCCCTCTGAATACAAAGGGCATTTTCCATGCCAAGTCTGTTAGAATTGACTTGGATCACTGTATTGCTGAGAATAGCTAAGTCTGCCATAGTTAATCATCACATAATCTTGCTGTAACTGTGTACAATGTTCTCCTGGTTCTGCTCACTTCACTTAGCATCAGTTCATGTAAGGCTTTCTAGGCTTTTCCAAATTTGAATTTTTTTTTACAAGATCGTGCATTCTTCATTTGGTTCTGCTTCCATCTTCTGTATGTTTCTTTTAAAAATCTGAGCTAATGAGTTCCTTATAGAGCCTTATTGGTTTCTTCAGCAACTCCCACTTTTCCTCCTTGTTTTAAACTGTTTCCTTTTATTCTGAGCATATTTCATTCTTGAACATTGCTCACTCCTCTTGGGCCAACCCTCCCCTGTAGAATTTAATCCATGAGATCCTCTCTCTTCTTCCCTAAGTTCTTTGGAATCTGTTTTCCCAAAATTTGGAGTGTTTGTCAAACTATGCCCAGATTTCCTCTCCTTGATCAGGAACACTAGAAGGGAGCAGTCACTTTCCTCCATTTCTCCCCATTATTTCTTTTTTTAAACAATTAAAAAATATTTTACTTCTGGCATAGTTCTTTAATAATAACATGAGAAGTCCTAGAGCAGGATTATCACATTTGCAGATAAGACCAAATTAATATACTGAATACCAGAATCAAGATATTAAAAAATTTCAGTGTGTCATCCCTTACAATATGAAATATAATACCAAAGAAGCCAAAGAAATTTATGATTTCATTGTTTTGAAAGATTCCCTTCAACAACACAGATAGCAGCCCCTTTATGCCTCCCCATACTTGTGCACTCTTTTTTTATTTTATAATAACTTTATTCCCTCCAGCAATACATATAGCAGCCCATTTATGCCTCCCCATACTTGTGCACTCTTTTTTATTTTATAAGTTTTTCTTTTCCAAAATACATACATAGTATGTATTTTGTTCCCAACTTTCTCTCCTTCCCTTCCCACTTCCCCACTTCCTTAGACAGCAAGTAATCCAATATAGGTTAAACATATGCATTTCTTCTAAGCATATTTCCACATTTATCATGCTGCATAAGAAAAATCAGATGAAAAAAGCAAAAAAAAATGAGAAAGAAAAAACAAGCAAGCAAACAACAACAGCAATAAAAAGGTAAAAATACATGCTGTGATCCACATTCAATCCCCAGAATCCTCTCTGGATGGATTTCTCCATCACAAGTCTGTTGGAATTGGCCTGAATCACCTCATTGTTGAAAAGAGCCAAGTCCATCAGAATTGATCATCACATAATCTTGTTGCTGTGTACAATGTTCTCTTGGTTCCACTCACTTTATTTAGCATCCCAGTTCATGTGAGTCTCTCCAGGTCTTTCTGAAATCATCCTGCTCATTGTTTCTTATAGAACAATAATATCCCATTACATTCCTATACCATAACTTATTCAGGCATTCCCCAACTGATGAACATCCACTAATTTTTCAGTTACAAATATTTTTGCACAGACCCAGTAGAGACATTTCTGGATCAAAGGATGTACACAGTTTGATAGTCCTATGGTCATAGTTCCAAATTGCTCTCCAGATTGGTTGGAGCAATTCACAGTTCTACCAACAATACCCAGTTTTCCCACATCTCCTCCAACATTTATTATTATTTTTCCTGTCATCTTAACCTGAAAGGTATAAAATGGTACCTCAGAGTTGCCTTAATTTGCATTTCTCTAATAAATAGTAATTTAGAGCATTTTTCATATGACTAGAAATGACTTTAATTTCTTTGTCTGAAAATTATCTACATTCATATCCTTTGACTATTTATCAATTGGAGAATGGCTTGTATTCCTTTAAATTTTAGTTTTACAAATTTTCTATATATTTTAGAAATGAGTCCTTTATCAGAACCCTTGGATGTAAAAAATTTCCCCAGTTTTCTGCTTCTCTTCTAACCTTGGCTGCATTGGTTTTATTTGCACAAAATTTTTTTAAATTCAGTATAATTAAAATTATCCATTTTGCATTTCATAATGTTCTCTAGTTGTTCTTTGGCAATAAATTCCTTCCTTCTCCACATATCTGAGAGGTAAACTATCCCTTCAAAGTATCACCCTTTATGTCTAAATCATGAACTCATTTTGACTTATCTTGATATACAGTGTTAGGTGTTGGTCAATGCCTAGTTTCAGCCATACTATTTTCCAGTTTTCCCAGCAATTTTTGTCAGTCAGTTCTTATACCAGAAGGTGTAGTTTTTGGATTTATCAAGTACTAAATTACTAGTCATTGACTATTGTATCTTGTGAACCTAATCTATTTCACTAACCATATTTCTTAGCCAATACCGAATGGTTTTGATGACTGCTGTTTTATAATATAGTTTAAAATCTGATACAGCAAGGCCACCTTTGTTTGCATTTTTTCACTAATTTCTTTAAAATTCTTAAAAAATCATCTTTTGTTCTTCCAGATGAATTTTGTTAGTATTTCTTCTAGCTTTATAAAGTAATTTCTTGGCAGTTTGGTTGATATGGCCCTGAATAAGTAGATCAAATTAGATAGAATTATTAATTTTATTATATTAGCTTGACCTACCCATGAGCACTTGATATTCTTCCAGTTGTTTAGATCTAACTTTATTTGTGTGGAAAGTGTTTTGTAGTCGTGTTCATAGAGTTCCTGGCTTTGTCTTGGCAGGTAGATTCCCTAATATTTTATATTACCTACAGTTATTTTAAATGGAATTTCTCTTTGTTTCTCTTGCTGCTGGAATTTGTTGGAAACAGAGAAATGCTGATGATTTATGTAGATTTTTTTTGTATCCTGAAACTTTGTTAAAGTTGTTAATTGCTTCTAGTAGTTTTTTAGCTGATACTCTAGGATTCTCTAAGTATATCATCATATCAACTGCAAAAATAATTTTGTTTCTTCATTACCTACTCTAATTCCTTCAATTTTACTTTCTTTTCTTATTGCTAAAGCTAACATTTCTAATACAATATTGAATGGTAATATTGAATGGTGATAGTGGGAAACTTTGTTTCATCCCTGATCTTATTGGGAATACTTCTAGTTTATCCCCATTATATATGATGCTTGCTGATGGTTTTAGATAGCTCCCCATTATTTCTAACCCAACAATTAGTTCCTTCCTGTTAAGTGATAATTAGACTTCAGAATCATATTTTGCATTGCTGTTTCCTTTAACTTTCAAAGGATGAAATGGTCATTAAGCCAAGACAGTAACTTTTTAGCTGTTCTACTTTTGGTTTAGAAGGACAGAAGGAGGAAGGGGGAGAGAGGGAGAAGAAAGTTTAGCATATGTTTGAGTAACTGGATCTCCCTTCACTTCCATAAATATTTGCTGACTGTTATCGATCATGCTCCTGTACCAGGCTTAATGCTCTTGTACCAGGCTTTTGGTGTTTACCAAACTCTTAATCTACTTACTTTTTCTGTCCTGAAGCTTCTTAAACTTTTCCCACTACAACCCCTTTTCACCCAAGAAATTTTTATGTGACTCCAGATATATATATATATATATGTGTATATAAATCAAATATTTATTGATAATAAATTATAATTTCATAATCTCCATATTTAGTCAGAAGACCCTATATGGGATCGTGAAGCTGGGGTTTATAGTATAGTTTACTTCCCAGATCTCTGTTAGATTCCTTACTTTCAGTGAACCATAATGAGAAACACATAATTGATTCTTCAGTTTCTTACTCAAAATGGCTAATCTTTAGCAAAACTTTTCAGGTTCACTCTGGAAGTATCATCTATGCTCATATGAATCACCAAAAGCAAATGGTTGTCATCTATTTTGATAAATCTTGGAAATATCTCCATTATGTTTTGGATTCATGCCCTTTAGAAATCAAAGAAATTTTACAAATTTCCAGTTTGGACTTATGCTTAAAATTGGGCATTGTCACAACCTCCTTTAAGATATAAAATTCTGAATCTTGGGTCTATCTGAAAAATAATAGTTTCTTGACTGGAGGCAGGGAAGGGATAGGAATGAGAATCTCAAATCTGTTTTTGAGCTGTAACTGAATAGATGAATTTTTCCTTTCCCTTTTCAACGTAACGCTCTTGCTCTCTCCAATCTCCTGATGAAGTATCTCTGCTCTTCATTTTTTTGAAAGAAATTAAAAATCTGGGGGCAGCTAGGTGGCACAGTGGATAGAGCACCAGCCCTGAAGTCAGGAGGACCTGAGTTCAAATCTGGTCTCAGACACGTAACAGCTGTGTGACCCTGGGCAAGTCACTTAACCCCAATTGCCTCAACAAAAAAAAAAAAAAAAGAAAGAAAGAAATTAAAAATCTTTTGTCCCATTAAAGCTTCACTTTTGTTTCCTTTAGGGACATTTCATTCTCCCTGACAACCTGAAGTGTGAAAATGCATTCTTTCCTCCCAATTACATGTAAAATAATTTTTAGCCTGCATTTTATACAATTTTGAGTTCTAAATTATCTCCTACCTTCCCTTCCTTTCTCCCTACCTGCCCACTGAGAAGGCAGTAATATGATAAAAGTTATATATGTGCAGACATGCAAAATATACACTAGTTATGTTATAAAAGAATACACATCCAAAAACAAGGAAAATAAAGTTAAAAACCAGTATACTTTTCCATCAGTTCTTCAAATTCCATCAGTTCTTTCTCTGGAGCTAGATAGCATTTTTAATTATAAGTCTTTCAGAATTGTCTTGGATCTTTGTATTATTGAGATTAGCAAAGTCATTCGTAGTTGGTATACAATATTGCTGTTATGTGTACAGTGTTTTCTTGGTTCTACTTATTTCACTTCATATCAGTTCATGTTAGGAATTTCCAGGTTTTTATGAAAGCATTCTGCTCATTCTTATAGCACAGTAGTATTCTATCACAATCATATATAACAATTTGTTCAACCATTCCCCAGTTGATGGACATCCCCCTCAATTTCTAATTCTTTGCCACAACAAAAAAAAAAGCTGCTTATAATATTTTTGTCTATATAGGTCCTTTTCCTTTTTTTCCCCTTTTCTTTAGGATACAAACCTAGTAGTGGCATTGCTGGGTCAAAGGATATGCACAGTTTTATCATTTTATAGCCCTTTAGACATTCAAAATTGTTCTACAAAATGATTGAATCATTTCAAACTCCACAAATAGTACATCAGTGTCCCAGTTTTTCCCACATTCCTGCCAACATCTGTCACCTTTCTTTCTATAAGGTTAGCCAATTCAATAGATGTGATATAGTACATTAGAGTTGTTTTGATTTGCATTTTTTCATATGATTAAAGTTAGCTTTGTTTCTTTGTCTGAAAACTGCCTATTCATTTCCTTTAACCTTTTATCAATTGGGGAATGACTTGTATCACTATAAATTTGATTCAATTCTCTATATTTTTTGAGAAATGAGGCTTTTATCAGAGAAACTTGCTGTAATTTTTTTCTACATTTCCTTAGAACTTAGTTTGGTTGCAACTTGGTTGCATTAGTTTTAATAAAATCAAAATTGTCCATTTTATATCCTGTAATGCTCTTTATCTCTTGGTCACAATTCTTTCCATATCCATAAATCTGAAAAGTAACTATTCCATGCTCATGGAATTTTTTTTGCTTATGATATCACCCTTTATGTCTAAATCATGTATTCATTCTGACCTTATTTTGGTGTATGTGTGAGGTGTTGTTCTATATCTAGTTTCTGCCAAACTGCTTTCCAGTTTTCCCAGAAGTTTTTGTCAAAGAGTGAGTTCTTAATATATAGAGAACTGAGTCAAATTCATAAGAATACAAATCATTCTTCAATTGCTAACTGGTCAAAGAATATGAATAATCCATGACAAAAAAATGCTTTAAATCACTCTTGATTAGAGAAATGCAGATCAAAATAACTCTGAGGTACTATCTCACATCTATCAGACCAGCTAATATGACAAAAAAAGGGAAAATGATAAATGTTGGAGGACACCAATTCACTATAGTAAAGTTATGAACTGATCTAAACATTCTCAAGAGCAATTTGGAACTATGCACAAAAAACTATGAAACTGTACATACCCTTTGATCCAACAATACCACTCTTAAGTGTCTCCCAAAGAGATTTTTTAAAGGTGGGGGGAAAACCTATTTGTACAAAATATTTATAGAAGCTCTCATAGTAGTGGCAAAGAATTGGAAATTGAAGGGGTGCCCATCAACTGGGTATATGAGTATAATGGAATGTTATTGTGCAAAGAATGACAAGCAGAATGATTTCAAAAAAACCTGAACTGATTCAGAGTGAAGTGAGCAGAACAAAGAGGACATCGCACATAATAATGAATTTGCTATTCTCAACAATACAATGTTCTGAGACAGTCTCAAAGAACTCATTATGAAAAATGTTGTCTTCCTCCAGAGAAAGAACTAGTGGTGTCTGAATATAAACTAAAGCATGACAATTTTTCACTTTTTGTTTTTATCTTTTTGTTGTTATTCAAGTCTTCTTGCACAAAATGACTAATAAATGTTTTATGTGATTGCACGTGTATAACCTAAATCAAGTTGCTTACAGTTTGATGGAGGAGGAGGAAAGAGAGGGAGAGAGAGATTTTGGAGCTCTTATCAAAAAAAGAACAACAAATGTTTAAAAAAAACTGTTTTTACATGAAATTGATGGGGGAAAATAAAACGTTACTTAAAACCCCCAAAAAACCTTTTTGTCCCAAAAGTTTGAACTTTTGTGTTTATCAGACATAAGATCACAATGGTCCTTTCCTATTGTATATTATTTATTTACTTGATTCCACTTATCTACCATTCTATTTCTTAGCCAATACTAGATTGTTTTGGTGAATGGTTTCCATTTTGTAATACAATTTGAGCTCTGGTACAGTTAAGCCACCTTCCTTCACAATTTTTTTTTCATTGATTCACTTGATATTCTTGACTTTGATTTTCCAGATGAATTTTATTATTTTTTTCTAGCCATATAAAATAATTTTGGTAGCTTGTTATGACACTGAATATGTATATTAATTTAGGTAGAATTATTATTTTTTATTATATTGGCTTGGTTCACCCATTAGATATGACATTATTTGTATAAGAAGTGTTTTGTAATTTGACTATATAGTTCCTGGGTTTGACTTATTGTCTGTAGTTATTTTAAATTGAATGTTTCTTTCTACCTCTTGCTGCTGGACTTTGTTGGTAATATATAGAAATGCTGACAATTTGTGTGGGTTATGATACATTCTTTGAGTCCCTTTACTATCTCCTTTAGAAGGAAGATCAGCCTACATACAGAACACACATATCACAATCAAACTTGTCTCTGGCAAAAATACAAACATGCAATCAATGCAAATCAGTATATTCCTTATTCCTCATATTTGTTGGGATTTTCAGACTTGTTTTTTTAAACTATTTTAATCTAAAACACTGGTTAAAACTGTATACCAATTGGAATGACTCCATTAGGTGATGGCTTTAGATGTATTTTCACTGGATAAGTCAGTTTAGGTTATTAGTTGGAATAAATAATCTTCAAGGTTTCATATAGAGGTAGGGAACTTAGTTTTCCCACCCTTCTTTCTGACCTTCGCCCTCTTCTTTCTCTCTCTCTTCTCCCCAGGATTCTAAAGGATTTCGAGTGGATTCACTGGGGCAAAGCTCCACAACAATCCTCAGTAACATCGGTGGTCCAGTCTCACAAATGGAGGGTCTTCTATGCCCCTCATCCTAAGGATATTCTGTGGTGAGCCCTCGTGCCCTTCCTAATCAGAGCTCCTTTGAGGCTGGAGGAGGCTAGTGACTCCACTGTAATGTAGAGAACACAGGATTGGGATACAAGTTGACCGAGTTTCAATGCTACTTTTGTGGTCTTGGGAAAGTCATTTATTTGATGCTTCTGTCTGTCTCCCAGTATGGACTAGATAATAACAGCTAGCCTTTATATATCACTTTAATTAGCAGAGAATTTTATCTTGTGAGATGAGTGTGCTTTTATTTTACAGAACTAAATGAAGCTGAGCAATTCAGTGACTTCCAACTAATAAGTGTTTGAGACAGGATTCACATTCAGATCTTCCTGATTCCCAAGTCTCAAATTCTATTTAATGCAACATTTACCTGCCCATTTCCATTCCAAATCCTTTGATCTTATGATACCTTATAAGATCCTATACCTGCCTTCCACCCAGCTTTATCATTTCAGAAAGAAAAATTACACAAACCAGAGCTATCTCCTAATGTAAGTGGTCTCTGCTTTTGTTGAAGACATTTTAGTATAACCAGTCCATTGCAGGGCTATGACTATTCTTGGCTGAACTTGTGATAGGATTATGTAGATTCATAGTAGTCCTGTCCTCAAACTTCTGTACACACTGTCTATGTTGTTTATATTTTTATTGCAACTCTGAAAGGAAATTGGACTCAGACAAGACAATGCCTTCCTGAAAGAAAGAGAACTCATTTCAAAAGCTTCCTTCCCTTTTAGGAAGGGGCTTAAAAATTTCTCCAGAATAAATGGAGGAGCAAGAAATAAAAGTTATCCCTTGTATACTTTAAAGAATTTAGAGTGCCTATGGACCAGTGCTGGCAGGAAGATGTAAAGGGGAGGAAACTGCTCTGGGGGCATCCTGCCAGGAGGCCCATGAAACTTGTAGGGGCACACAGAATGGAAGGGCCCTGCCTCATTTAAACATAAAGGAAAGCTACCATAGGTTTAGTCTGTTCCTTCAAGAATTTTTGTTTCACAACTCTTCTTACATCCCTTAGGGAGCACCTATCCATCCGTGGATTTAACTGGTGGGCACGTTTCTTACTTATCAACATTTCCCTCTTCATCCTGATCTTCTTCCTCACCACACCAAGCATTGTTATCAACACAATGGACATGTTCAATGTCACTCGACCCATCGAGAAACTCAAGGTGCTCCTTCAGCTTGAGGGGGGAGGAGTGGGCAGGAAGTGTGGGTGGGAATGGTAAGAAGGCATTCTTGGATGTGATAATCCCACAGAAGAAAATGTACTCAGGAGAAGACTGCAAAGGGTGACTTCCCATTTACCCATAGCCTCTGAAGGTTTAACTCAGCAATTAGCTGAGTTTATTCTAAAGCTGGGGTTCTTAACTTTTTTATGTTGTAGACCTCTTTGGCAATCTGGAGAAAGGGCCATTTTCTCAGGATTTCTCAGAATAATGCTTTTAAATGCATAAAATAAAATACCTAAGATTAATACAGAGAATAATTGAATTGAAATGCAGTTATCAAAATATTTTTAAAAACAAGTTTTTGGATCCCAAGTTAAGAACCCTGCTTTAAAATGAATTCAGGATATTTTCTGTTTTGAAGGTTGAAGTTGGAAAAATAGGACAAGGACTTACACATTTATTCCAAAGTCAGTGTAAGCAGGTTAACTTCCAGTAAGACATCAGCCTTTGGATCTAGTTTAAACCCTGAATTAACTACTATGTCATGGATATACAGAAGTTATGGCAAGGATTGCCAGGTAATTTGGGAAATTAGGTGTCACTAGGCTTATAAATTGGAGGTGATAAGGACTAAAAATTAATAGTACTGTCTCAGAAAAAAAATACTTAGGTATATCTGTGCTAGAGAGCAGGGAATGCCCTGACAGATCTTAACAGCTGGCTAAGCTATTGACCATTATCCAGAACTCTCAAGTCAAGTTTGGTAGAAATTAAGTTTGAAAGTTTTCCTAAGCCCACAAGATACTTAATTTTCACCTTTTATTCCCCCATCCCTGAAAATGGCCCCACCCCTCCCCTCCCAGAGGACAAGAACATTTAAAAATATTTATGATTCAATAGTAAGGGCCTCTGAAGAATTCTTAATCCCGTTTCCAAATCTCTAAACCCAAGTTTAGAAACCATCTACCTCTCCTCCATCCTCCCAGCAGACAGACAGACAGACAGACAGACAGACACACACACACACACACACACACACACACACACACACACACACAAACTTCTATGTTCATAGAGGTCACAACAGACTTGGGGAGAGAAAGTTAGCTCATACCAGGCCATTTTCCTAGGTAAATTGTCTAACAATCTCAGAAGGCAGTTGCACTTTCTAGGAAACAGAGTTAGCCACCCCATACAGTGATAATCACAATGCTCAAGTTATGTCATCACATAACAAAAAATAGGGGGGAGATAGCATTCAGAAATATGTTTAGGGTCATATTACATGCCTAAAGTGTGCATATGTGGGAGGGGATGGAGATAAGGGGAATGGAAGAAGAACTAGATATTGTACCAAAAGACTAGAGTTCAAACTTGGCACTGATGCTTACTAACTGTGAACCTTACACAAATCACTTAACCTCCCTGTGTTTCACCTATAAAATTAAAGGACTAAACTACATGATCTTGGAAGGCCCTTTTCAGCATAAGTACTAAACCTATGAGCATATTCTTTTTGTATCCCCTTCACTTAGCACAATACCTAGGCACTAAATCAAAGTTGATTGATTGATTCATTCTCTGGGCAGGCAGCATTGACCATAGATTTGAGTTTGAAAGGACCTGAGAGGTCATCTAGTCTAATTCCCACATTTCACAGATGAGAAGACTAGGATACCAAGTCTTTTTTTGTTGTTGTTTTCTTCTTTATTCTTCGGATTTTATTTTTCCCCAATTACATGTAAGAACAATTTTCAGTTTTTGAAATTGAATTCAAATTCTCTCCCTCACTTCCCATTCCACTCATTGACAAGGCAAGCAATTTGACATAGATTACACATATGAGATACAAAATCTTAACAAGGAGTAAATAGCAGAGTCAGAATTTGAACTCAGATCTTCAGCCCCAAACCCAGCATTCTTTCTTCTGTCGATAACAAAGTTCAGTGATTGGGAAAAATTTGTGGTAGAGTATGTGGCTGAAAGCAAAAAAAAGAGAGAGATCCATGCATGTCCAAGGCTGATGGGGAAGATAAATTCATAAAGAAAGCAGTACTCCCCACTAATCCCATTCCTACTATATCTCATTTGTTACAGAATCCCATTGTGACCCAGTTTGTCTCCTCCTTGCTAATGTGGGCTTTTGCTGTAACCCTTCCCTTCATCGTCTACTCTTCCTCTTTTCTTGAGGCACACTGGACTAGGTGAGCCCAGATCCTTCTCATTTCTATAACTCTAGTAGCTGTGATGTCCATTCTTTCCTCCAAATGTTAAAAAACACACTGATTCATCTCCAGTTTAGAAAGGGAGAGTGATGACTGAGGTTGCTCTTAATGATAGATTGAAAAAAAATTTTAGATCTTGGAGTCAATTCTTCTCGGTGAAATACTCTATGGACTTCAAATCCTCAATTCTTTACTTAATGTGTGAACCCACACACTAAGATGTAGAGTATTTCAGAATCTGAAGATTTTATAGGCATTATATTGAGGGAATGACAATAATAATTACTAGCTTTTATATGGTGCTTTAGAGTTTATAAAGTGCTTTATAAATGTTAGCTTATTTGACCTTTTATTATTTGACCTTGTTAGCAGGAGGTAGGTGTTATTATCCCCAAGTTACAGATAAGGAAACTGAAATGGGGATATTAAATGAGTTAACCACTGTCATATAACTCTTAAGCATCTAAGGCAAAATTTGAACTCAAATACTCCAGAATCCTAGATCAGACCTAGAATTAATTTCTTGGTCTCAGGTTTTGAGGATCTCAAGGCAAATTTATCCAGAGAAAGTTATGTACAAGATGATGATCGAATCTTTTCAGAGCATCATCCAAGAAACAATTAAAGAATGTGGCAGACTTTAATAATGTGCTAAATTATGTAGTAGAGACAATAAGGACAATTGGAGTCAAGAGATGGACAGGCATCCAAGTAGTCAAGAAAACTTCCTGAAAGAGATTATTCAATCAATCAAGTTGATTGATTGATTAATTAATTAATGAGTAGGATTCAGATTGAATGAGATGGGTAGAGAGGATTCAGGTTATTATCTGAACAAAGACTCAGAAATTGAGATGAGTCAGGAGTACTATAAAGGAGAAAGAAGAGTGAGGAAATTGAGCGCCCAATATCCACCTCCTTCATCATTTCTCCTGGGGACAACCTTTCTAGAAATCTAAATGAAGAAAGCAAAATTGGGGAAAGATTGGGAGGAAAAAGGATGGTTTTAAAAAGGGCTTGGGAGGAAGAAAGTTGGTAGAAAATGAAATGTTTTTCCATCATTCCCTCCTCAACCTGGGTCATGCTGATTCAGTGCATCATAGTTGATGGAGTGCCAAACTATATGAAACAACAAGTCACCTCAGCTCTTGAGCATCAATTTCCTCCATCTGTCAAGTAGAGAGAATGTGGAGGGTACCTGTTACTGTGGTCTCTAACGAGACAGTGTATGTTAAGGACATACATCTGGGCAGCCAGGGGGCGCCATCGTGCACAGAATGCTGCCACCTGGAGTCAGGAACACACGTCTTCCTGAGTTCAAATCTGGCCTCAGACACTCCCTCGGTGTGCAAGTCACTGCTGGTCTGTTTCCTTGTCTGTAAAATTAACTGGAGAGGAAATGGTAAACCACTGCAGTGTCTCTGCCAAGGAAACCCCAAATGGGGTCACAAAGAATCAAACAATTGAAATGCCTGAACAACAACAGAAATTTAAAGAACTTAGCAAATGTCAAATCACTGGCCAGTTCACAGGATCATAGAGACCATATCTGGAGCTAGCAGAGCCCTTGGGGGTCATGAAGTCCAGCTCTTTCATTTTATTGTTGTGGTTGTTGTTGGTAATCTAGCTCTGACTTTGGCCTTGAACCATGATCATGTGAATTTATATTCCATTCTCTGATCTTATTTCTTAGCCTTGTTTTGCCTTAGTCCTGAGTAAGAAGATATCTCCTGAGACTACATCAATCCCATCTATCATATAATAGCTAACATTAACTAGCCTTTAAGATTTGCAAAACACTGTATGTATTTCATCACCACAACAAACTCATTTCATCATCATAACATGTTCGATGAGATAGTTACACATGGAAACAATGGTCTTTCCTAAGTCGTCTTTTCTCCAGGCACAAGGTTAGTTCCATTACCTTTTGTATATAGCTCACCAACATGAGGTGAACCAACTGGAACTGGCCAGTTGGTTCTCCACGAGAGAAACTATTACTGCTTAAAGGCTATTGTTTGGCCTTTGTCCTCAAAGAGCACCATGATATCAAGAAGGAGATGTCATAACTTGCAAATGAATTGGACTTAAGTGTGCAAAGTCACCAGCCTCACTCTCTCTGGAGACATCTGGGTGCAGTGACAAGATAAAGAGCAGGACAATTACAGCTCCTTCCTTCCTTCTTTCCTTCCCTCCCTCCCTCCTTTCCTTCCTTCCATTCTTTTCCTTCCCTCTCTTCTTTCCCTCCTTTCTTCCCTCCCTTCCTTCCTTCCTTTTTCTTCCTTCTACATTTCCTTCTTTTTATCCATCCTTCTCATTCCTTCCCTCCCACCTTCTCTCCCTTCTCCCTCTCCATCTATTCACATAGCATATCATACCCTTACCTGCAGGTGCTCTGCCCAAAGTAATATAAACTCTTAAGGGTTTTCCCTTCCCAGATTGAATTTTTTACCTCATTTTACCCCATTTTGCCTCATTTTATTACCTAACTTTAACCACTGAACAAGTATTGCCTCAGTCAAATTGAGACTTAGAAAAGACCTTACCTTAAAAAGGCCATAGTCTCCCAATTGCATCCAGCGCTATCTTCAGTCATCCTGATCTGTACCTTGCCACTGGACCCAGATGGTTCCAGAGGAAAAAGTAAGGCTGATGACTTTGCACAGCCCTCTCTCACTTAAATCCAATTCACTTGTAAGTCATGGCATGACATTCCTGATGTCATGGTCCTCTTTGAGAATGAAGCCAAACAACAACCTATGGGTAGTAGAGCCAACTGGCCAGTTCCAGTTGGGCAGTGCAGCTCCTTTCTTATTTCCATTCTTCATTCCTTATCTCTTTCTTTTCCTCTTCCTTCTTTTTCTCTTTCCTTCCTTCCTTCCTTCCCTTCTTCCCTCCCTCCTTTCTCTCCTTTCTCTCCCTCCCTCTTCTCCCTCTGTCCACATTAGGTATATACCCTTATCTACAGGTGCTCTGCCCAAAGAAATATAAATCTTGATCACTGAAACCTTTCACTATATCTTGGGGATCGTGGACTAGATTTCTTTCTTAAGGACCATGCCTTAAACTAAAATCAATCTGGCTCTCATTGATTGGCGAGTAATAGGTCCCAGTCCAAGCCTCATTTGGTCACTATTTGGGCCCTGAAGGCTCAAAGTGATGGAAATAGCAACTATTTCTGTTTTGGGCCAGAAATTAAGGATCTTCCCCTCCCACATATTTTTGACAAGGTAAAAGAGGCTATTTTTGCCTTATTTTTTTACCTTGCCTTAATCACTGAATGAGCATTACTCCAGTCAATAGCTTAAAATAGCTCAGTCTTAATTTAAAAAGGTCAAAATCTCCCATTGAATCTGATGCTATCTCCAATTGTCCTGAACTATAATTTGTCACTGGTTCCAAAGGAGAAAGTGAGGTTGGTGACTTTGCACAGCCCTCTTTTACTTAAATTCAATTCATTTGCAAGTCATGGCATCACCTTCCTGATGTGATAGTCTTCTTCAAGAACAAAAGACAAACTACAATTACAACAATTTACTATGACATAGGTGCTATTATTAATATTCCCATTTTATAAATGAGAAAGCTAAAACTGAGAGAGCATAAGTGATTTACCATTTTAGTGGAAAACAAAAGATTACTGGAGGTAGAGGTTAGGCGATAAAAATAATTTAGCACCTGACCAGAAGTAGAAGCTAAAATCAAAACACTAATTTTTCTCCTACTTTACACATTGGTTAAAATTCAAATGAAATTATTTTAAGTAATATTAATGAATTCTTTTTTTATCCCTTCCACTTTATAGTAACCTACCTCCTCCACTGTATATAATTCTTCCTTGGTACAAAACAGTTAAACAAAATAAATAGACATATCAGACATAACCATAGCCAATTATTGTGTTTCTGTTGAAAGGAAGACAGCAGATAATTTCTCCCAAATAGTCCCTATAGCTTGCTGTCCCTGTAGACACTATTCTCTAAGAGAAAACATGAGCTTCTTTGAAAGATCAATTGCCTGTTGCTACCTATGAGTTTGATTTTAAGAAAAAGATATGAGATTTCTATTGGGCTTATATCCCAAAGAAATCATAAAGGAAGGAAAAGGCCCCACATGTGCAAGAATGTTTGTGGCAGCTCTTTTTGTAGTGGCTAGAAACTGGAAATTGAATAGATGCCCTTCAATTGGAGAATGGCTGAATAAATTATGGTATATGAATATTATGGAATATTATTGTTCTGTAAGAAATGACCAGCAAGATGATTTCAGAGAGGCCTGGAGAGACTTACATGAACTGATGCTGAGTGAAATGAGCAGAACCAGGAGATCATTATACACGGCAACAACAGTACTATATGACGATTAATTCTGATGGACATGGCTCTCTTCAACAATGATATGTTTCAAACCACCTCCAGTTGTTCACTGAAGAAAGCCATATACACCCAGAGAGAGGGATGCGAAATGTGGACCACAACATAACATTCTCATACTCCTTGATTGACGTTTGCTTACATTGTTTTTCCTTTATCTGATATATCGTTTGTGTAGATAAGATTTTTCTTGCACAACAATGATAAGTTTGGAAATATGTATACATATATTCGATTTGCCAATATTTTAACATAATTAACATGTAGTGGATATCCTGCCATCTAGGGGAGGGGTGGGGAAGTTGGGGGGAAAAATTTGTAATGGAAAGCTATGCAAGGGTTATTGTTGAAGAATTACCCACACATATGTTATGCAACTAAAATAAAATTTTAAAAAAAAGAAAAAGATATGAGAGACTGAGGTCCTATGATAACTCAGGCTTCAGTAGTGATGTCAGTTCTTCCTGTATCTCTCTATATATTGTGCAAAATTTTAGTCTCTTGATTCTCTTTGCTTCTTCCTTATAACTGAATATTGTCCCCTTTTTGTCCCTAGGTCACATCGAAATCTGTTCACAGTATATAAGTGTTACTTCTTTCTAGTGTTCATGGTGATTATCTTGCCTTCATTGGGCTTGACCAGGTAGGAAACCACATCCAGACCTCTTCATTCTCTTAACTGGTTCTACAGAGGGATTGCATCATCCATCTTCCTGCCCAGCACAGAGATACAAACATTATAATTCAATTTAATAAGTCTTTATTGGAACATACTATGTGCCCAGTACAGTTCCAAATATTGTGAGAGTTATAAAGTATTGATTTTAGGGAGTTTATAATCTCTTTAGGGACATATATACATTTGTTAACAGTTATATATCTATGAGAAAGAAAGAGAGAGACAGAAAGAAAGACATGAAAGAGAGAAAGAAAGGAATGAGAGAAAGGAAAAATGAAAGAGAGAAAAGAAAAATGAAAGAGAGAAAAAAGAAAGAAATGAAAGAGAAAGGAAGAAAGGAATGAAAGAGAAAGGAAGAATGAAAGAAAGAAAGAGAGAAAGAAAGGAACAAAAGAGAGAAAGAAAGAAGAGAGATAAAGGAAGAAAGAAGAAAAAGGAAAGGAAAGGAAAGGAAAAAGGAAAGGAAAGGAAAGAAATCTTAATTTTTTCTTAGTGTATCCTAATGTACTCAGTGCCCAGACAGAGCAAGAGAAGTGATAATCCTTGGACAAATAAGATCCTAAGTAATGAATTCAATTATAGATACCACATTTAGCATGATACATTAACATTTAATTTAGGATTATATTTAGAACATAGTAACTAATATGTCAAAGGTATTCAACCTTCTCATACAAAGATTAAAGGAACTAACCTTGTCGTGCCTAGAGAAAAAAAATAGAAGGAACATTGTTTCCATCTTCAACTATTTGCAGAGTCATCATATGAAAAGGATGATAGATATTCTTTGAAATTCCAGCAGGTACCAGGAGTCCACACTGATGAAACTTATTACTCACATTCTGACAAAAGGGAAGTTGTGGAATCAAGATTTATTTATTAAATAAAGATCTTTTGGAGGATTAATAGACAGATTTACTTTGTTTGATTAATTATATTTGTTACACGGATTTATTTCTTTTCTTTTCCAATGGGAGAGTGGAAAGAAGAGGGGAAATAAGGATAGGAAAGAGGAGGAGGAGGAGAAAAGAGGAGGAGGAGGAGGAGGAGGA
>JAJPUD010004498.1:137172-159695 GCA_023553655.1 Myrmecobius fasciatus
AGAAGAAGAAGAAGAAGAAGAAGAAGAAGAAGAAGAAGAAGAAGAAGGAAAAATAAGGGAAGGAGGAGGAAGAAGAGAAGAAAGACAAGAAGGAGAGAAAGAAAGAAGAAAGAAAAAGGAGGGGAGGAAGAATAAGAAAAGAGAAAAAGAAAAGATCATTGTAAAAAATTTAACCAAAGAGAAGGTCAGAAAGAATCATAGACAAGCAAGACAACTTTGAAAATTACATGTTAAATTTATTAGATGATTGAAAAGAAAAGCAAACTTTTATATGAGAGATTGGTAGATTCATATTCAATGTTCTTCTGGTCTACTATGTTTGTGGAACCATTTTAAATTTTGTTTGATGTCTCTTAAATCCAGGATTAAAGAAACAAACTTGTAACATATCAAAAAAATTTCAAGAGAAAAAAATAAAATTTACGGAAATGGATTTTAATTCAATATAAAAAAAGAACTTCCTGAAAAATTAGATAGGGATAAGAACAGGATTTGGGATTTAAATTGGTATGAAGAAATCCCATATTAGGAAACTCCTCCAAATACAGGTTGATACATTCTCTGCAACTTGGAATCTCAGGCAGTTGCATAGAAATTAAGTGTTTAGGAGTGACCTGTCTGGGATAACAGACAGTATATATTAAATTCTGTACTTGAACTCACATCTTTTTTACTTCAAGATTGGACTGTCACTCTTATGGGAGACCCATAAACAAAACTTCTGCCTACTTGTCAGAGATGTTATATAAATGAATCCCACATTCGGTAGGTCAGTTGGGCTAGATGACTTGGGATAGCAATAGAGGTCCTTTCCAGATGTAAGATAGTATTAGCCTATGAGATCAAAAACTTCAAAAAAGGGTAAGGGAATTGTTGGCTAGAGTGGTCAAAAGGATTGTATAAATGAGGGAGGATCTGAGATAAGCATTATTAGGCTTGAATAAGCAAAAAGGTTGAAGCAGGATGTTTCAAGAGTATCCAAGAGTACCGGGTCTTATGTCAAAGAGATCATTAAAAATGGAAAAGGATCCACATGTGCAAAACTAATTGTAGCAGCTCTTTTTGTAGTGGCAAGGAACTGGAAACTAAGTGAATGCCATCAGTTGAGGAATGGCTGAATAAGTTATGATATATGAATGTTATGGAATATTATTGTTCTATAAGAAATGATCAGCAAGATCATTTCACAAAAGCCTGGAGACACACATATTAACTGATGTTAAGTGAAGTGAGTAGAACCAAAAGAACATTGTACACAGCAACAATAAAATTATGTTATGATCAACTCTAATGGTCTTGGCTCTTTTCAACAATGAGATGATTCAGCCAATTCCAATAGATTTGTGATGGAGAGAGCCATCTGCATCCAGAAAGAGGACAATAGGGACTGAATGTGGATCACAACATAGTATTTTCATCTTTTTGTTATTATTTGCTTACTTTTTTTCTCTCTTTTTTTGCTTTTTGATTTGATTTTTTTTGTATCATGAAAATTGTGAAATATGTATAGAAGAATTATATATGTTTAACATATTGGATTACTTGCTATCTAGGGGAGGAAGTAAGGGGAAGGGAGGGAGAAAATTTGGAACACAAGGTTTTGCAAGGGTGGATATTGAAAACTATCTTCACATATATTTTGAAAATAAAAAGCCATTATTTTTAATAAATAAAGTAAAAAATAGCATGCTTCAGTATGCAAAAAAGAGCATCCAAGAGTAGTGAAAGAGGATGAACAGAGAGACATGGACTTTGAAAGAAATTTAGTATATTTGGGGACATTGAAGAGATATATCTAGTGGAATCACTACTATTTTAACATAAGGAAGAGCTGAGAACCAGAAGCTAGAAAAGCAGGAATAATGAGGTAGAAATAAACATGTGAGAAATTCACACTGGGCCATTGTCTTTGGCAAATGCTAAATTTATTTTGGGGAATAGATTACAGACAAAATGAAGAGATACAATAGACACCAGGGATGGAATGGTAAATATGAAATAGAGTAGAAGAGCATATGAAAGACAAGTTCCTCACTGGAACTCCCAGTTATTCAGTAGAAAGGAAATACTCCATGAGGTCCGGGTATGACATTTAATGGCAGGTTGGATCCATAGCAGAGTTTAACAGACTAACCAGAGAGAGCTAGAGTGAGGAGAAAGACTTCATTAGAGAGAAGATCCTATGAGGAAGAGAGAGTAACCTCATGGTGGGCTTAGTCCTGAAAAGAATTTAATAAAGATCCTCATCATAAGCAGGTATTTTTATAGGGAAAATACAGCCTTGGGGTTTCTTAGGAAGTAAAAGTGGGAACTCAGAGGGAGGGGGTATCAAGCAGCCAGAAGGAATACATCTGACAGATCAGATCCCAGAACTGTCTAGAGATATACTAATCAATATCTCAAAGGTTGTTTAAAGATGTACTGAGTTTCGAGGGATAGGCAAAAGAGTTCCATCCCCACAAACACTCCATTCAAACAGAATAGTCTGGGAACTGGTTATATCTGATAATAGCCAGATGAGACTTCTCCTTGACAGAGGAAGATAGTCAATAAGTTGAGAAAAATGGGGAATTTGATCTACTGCTCATTTTTGTGTTCCCATTCTTCCTTCAAGTTTGGATCTTTTCTTTCGATGGCTCCTTGACAGCACCTTTTTGGACCACGCAGAACTGAAGTTCCAGTGAGTACTCATGGTCATAGCCTTTTGGCATGTTTGCCATGTATGTATTTGTAGATGTAGAGTGTTGGTATATCATTTTAAACATGTATGTTTATGTTCATCCACCCAAGGCTATATGTTTGTATGTACCTGCACAAGTTTGTATATGTGCATATAGGTACAATAGTAAGGGAAGGTCTGTACTTACACATGCAATGATGTGCCCTTGCCCTTCCTCCAAATGCCACCTTCACAAAGAGCCACTTTTTCATCTAGGTAGCTAGAGGACTTAGTGGATAGAATGCTGGACTGAATTTGGGGCACCTGAGGTCAAATCCTTCCTCAGACACTGTTACTTACTGTGATCCTAACCTAGTCATTCAATCTCTTTCTGGGATTATAATAGCACCCTTCTCCCAGGATTGTTGTCATAGTCTCATAGTCAATAAACATTTATAAAGAATTACTAAATGCCAGACACTGTGTTTAGCTGGGAATACAAACAAGAAAAAGGAAAATAGTTTCTGTGTTCCAGGGGTTGGGGTGGGGAAAGGGGGAGGAAGTTAGGGGCATGATGTTTATAGAGTAGTTGATGGGAAATGAAGTAAGCTGAAAAATTGGGAGCCCTCTATAAAGGGAGGCTTTGGGAAGAACTTATTGTTCTGCTCCAGCCCTCCAATCAGAGGGGAGATGCATCTGAATACTGAAGAGAGAGACTTCTGGGGGTACTGAAGAGGTTGTAAGGATCAAATGAGATAATATATATAATGTGCTTAGCACAATACCTGGCATATAGTAGGTCCTTAATGTTTTCTTCCTTCCTTCTTTCATTGTGTGGGGAACATGTTTATAAAATATCTTTTTTTCCTCTTCCTGTCTTTCTGTGTTCCCCTGCTCTTTTTAACCTCTTATCTTTCTTCTCTTCCTTTTCCTATTTTGATCTTGACTTTTACTTCCCTTTCTAATTTTTCTTCTTCTACCTCCTCTTCCCTTCCTCCTTTGCCCTCTCTTACCACCACGACCCCTTGCCATCCTGATTTCTGGACCCTGCAGGTGTGTGTTCCTTCCTGACAATGGGGCCTTCTTTGTTAACTATGTCATCACCTCCAGTCTGATTGGCACAGGCAGTGAGCTGCTTCGATTAGAGTCCCTTCTCTACTACAGTATACGCCTCATCTTCTCCAAATCTGAAGGCGAACGAGTAAACATCAGGCAGGTAAGAAACCTCTGCCTGCCATCTTCACTCCTACCCCCCACAGCCTAAACTGCTTCTGTTTCTACCTTTCTTGCATGGAAAACATAGCTTCCCTTCATTACCCCCCAAGAAGGCGCTGTGAGAAAGCAGCTGAGGCCCTCAAAAGAAGGGATGATGAGCAGGGCAGGTACGGAGGTACCAGTGAAACTTGGGACAGCCACCTCTAGGGACGTGGATCTAAAAGGCAGGGCAAAGAAGCAAGGGAAACAGCCAGAATGGAGAAAATCCAAATGCCTTTTGTGTAATAAAAGTGCATCTTTTCTGTCTTAGAAACAAGTCAGAACTTTTGAGTATGGACGTGAGTATTCCTGGATTTCTTGTGTCATCAGTGTTGTGATGGCATATAGCATCACCTGCCCCGTCATTGTTCCATTTGGTAAGTTCTCCCCCTGAGGGATGAGGGAATTCAATGGCTAACTCATGTCTCTAGATTCCTCTCAGATTAATCACATAAGCCAGTTCTTACAATGCATGGTATTTCTGGGGTTAAGTAACATCATAAGAGGAGAGTGGAACTAAAGGAAAGCTTGGTACTAATCATTAATTCTGTTTCCCCAATATTGAGAGAATTCCAGAATTCTCACTGGTGACTAGACCAGGTTTTTTTTTTATTAGAAATAGTCCTATCTAGTCTCTTATCTTCCAGTCCTTAATAATAACCTTTTTCCTCAGAAGCTGACCTGGAAAAAGAGAGAACAGGGGAAAGTGGAATAACATTTGACTTTAATTCCATTCCGTTTCTTTTGAGTGGCTAATCACAAATCCATAACTCTCCATGGTTCTCCCAATCTCACCTCCAACCTTTTGTCTACCTGGATATATAGCACTGATGAGAACACCAGAAAAGCCTAATATCACTTTATTACATTCCTCACCTGTCTCCTTTTCGCTGTCCTTCATTTCCAAACCTATTTCTCTACTCTACAGGTTTTATGTGTCATGAATCTCTTTGGCAGTCTAGTGAGCAAAGCTTGTGAAGTGCTCTTCAGAATGATTTTAAGTCCATGAAATAAAATACATAGGATTACTAATGAGTCCATTATGCTGAAATACAATTAAGAAATTAGTAAGAGAAAGGGAAAGACAAGAAAGGAAAGAAGAAATGGAAGGAAGGAAGGAAGGAAGGAAGGAAGGAAGGAAGGAAGGAAGGAAGGAAGGAAAGAAGGAAGGAAGGAAGGAAAGGAGGGAGGGAGAGAGGAAGGAAGGAAGGGAAGGAAGGAGGGAAGGATGGAGGGAGGAAGAGAGGAAAAGAGGGAGAGAAAAAGGAAGGGAGAGAAGAAGTAAAAGGAGGGAAGAAAGGAGGAAGGGAGGAAAGAAAGATAGGAAGGGAAGGACGAAGGAATTCTAGGTTAACAACCCCTGCTCTAATCTATCCCTCTTTGTCTCTCCCTCACATCCTTTCCTTTCCCTTTTTTGCCTTTTCTTACTTTTTCTCTTCACTAAATCAGAAGAGGTATACTGCCCTGGTCTGTTAATCTAGCCACTTTCCCCATTTTCCTAGCTGTTTTTGCTTCTTAAGGGTTTGAAAGGGATTAGTGCTATTGTTCTTTTTCTATCTGCCATCATTTCCTCTCTACCTCCCAAATCAAGGCTGATCTCTGGAAAGGTCAGGAGGTGGGAAGGAAATAAGGTTGGATAACTAGTCAGTAATGACTACAGAGGAAGGCAAGAGAGGGATTATGAACCTTAAGGCAAAATTCTTATGGTATAAACTATAGAAAATAGAGATTTACTTAAGTCCAGGTGAACTACAAGCCTTTCTTATATTTCTTGTTCCCCATATCCAAATTTCTTCCAAATTCACATTTGAGGTTATTCCATATTTTATTCCAAAGCCATCAATGACTCAAATATTCATCACTATTACCCCCAAATTGGGGTGGGGGTGGGGAGAATAGTCTCTGTTCCAATGGAAATGCCTTAAAGGATAGTGGTGGGGCTTAAGTTACTACCTTCACCAAGCTGACCAAAAACATCAAGGCTTCTAGGGGCAATCTTGTTCCCTGGCACAAATTTAGAAGGCCAAAAATTTATGTTATCCTCAAGATGAAAAACGAAAGATACATTTTAACATTTCCTGTGCAGAAATTTATTTTGTTTGGTGATACATTTATTATGAGAGTTTTGTTTTTCCTTTTCAGTGGGGGGAAGAAGAGGGTGGGAAATGAGAGGGAAAGAAAATAAATGCTTATTAATTGAAAAAGAACATAAATTTAAAATTACATTTAAAATGAAGATTGTCCCTCAAAAACACCATCAGGCCAATGTTTTTCCTGTCTCCCGTCAATGGCTGTCTTCTGAGGGAAGTCTGGGGCTTCCATCTCTAAATAGATCCTAATTTTTATTTCTTCAGTTGGGGTGTTTGGGAAAGTATTCAGAAAGCAAAGGGGAAGGGAAATAGGCTTGAACTGTCTGAACTGCTTCTTAATGGTTCTCTCTTCTATTCTTCTTCTTCTTCCCTTCTCCTCTTCCAGGGCTGCTTTATATTTGTATGAAGCATATTACTGATAAATACAACTTGTATTATTCCTACGCCCCTACCAAGCTTAGAGAAGACTTCCACATGGTGGGAGTTTACCAGGTGATCCTGGCGCCCATCCTTTCTATGTTCTGGCTGCTCTTCTTCTCCATTGTCCGTCTAGGTAGGGCCACAAAAAAGGCTTGTGTGTCTGTTCCTATTTCTCTCAGCACTCCCATCCCCAGTCCCTAAAGTGTTCTGACTTTGTGAATAGTTGGTACCCAAAGTAAACTAACTTTATGGTCAAAGAAAATACTAGTAGGGAGTGGAAGGCTGGGTAGGTTGTACTTGAATCACTACAAATTACAAATGCCTTTATTGAGAGAAGCATAGGGATGTATTTTAGACTCTTGGGATTACCAAAGATTACCCAAGACTATTGTCCTTGGAAGAGAACAGGAGAAACATGAAATGACATTAACAGAGACAATATTTCTAGATTGGAGCATAGTAAAAGAAAGGCTGAGTCTTGAGTTAGAATTTAAAAGAGAGAAAGAAAATTTTTATTGTAAGGAATGACTCTCTGGGGAAATGGAGGTGAAATTTAGCTGATAGAAAACCCAGAGATATTAATAAAATATAGTTTAGTTCAAGGAATGACTGTATAAATAAATAAACAAGTGAATAGGTGAATTAAGAGCTGAGTAAACAAACAAAAAACACATCATAAATAAAAAGGATACATATTGGTGGTTCAGATTAACACCATTCATCTAGTTCCACTTGAGAAGAGGGAGAAAATATCTTTATTCCTTTGAGTGCAGACAGATCTTGAAATACAACATCCAAGATTGAAATTGTTTATTTTGGTCAGGTAGAATGGCATAATAATCTGATGTCTGCTTTTGTCCCTAGAGATTCAAAGAGAGAAGACTGGGCTCCTTGGGGTTGGGAGGACAAGGAGAAGATTCCCTTTCAATGGTTTTAGGCATTTAACCAGCCAAACAATCAAATATTTAATGCGCACCTATTACATGCCCAGAATTGTGCTAATCATGAAGGTTCTAAGTCAAATGCGTAGGGTTCCTCTAGAGATATTTGGAGGGTATGGATAGGTTTGTGCTGGGAAGATTGTTTTCTCATATGGCAACTGAATTGTGGTCTTGGAAGCAGGTTGAAGGGGTTGGAATGCTAAGGGGAAGGATAATTATCTGTGAGCATAAGCTCCATGATAGTTCTCTCTCCCATTGTAGGAGGCCTTCATCCCGTCACTATTTTTACCCTTATGATCCTCTTTGCTTCCATCGTGACTTCCTTCATTAGTCTTTGCTTTAGGAAGGTTTGGAAGAAACGGCGTGACACTGAGGTAAGCCTAGTGGTCCCTTCTTTCCTCCCAGGGTTCTGCCTCTCATTTACCCCCTCCTGGCCTTCCTCTTTCCTGAGGAATTGTTCCAATGTGTTATTTTGGACTGAAGATTAGAGGAATACTAAGAAGAGAACTTTGATCTCCTATTCTGTTCCCCTTCTCACTTTTAACTCTATTTGTAAACCAAAAGAATAGCCATCCTGTTCATTTGGATTTGATAGTTCCTCTAGTTCACTTAAGTTTTGGGCAGGGACAAACTATACTGATCTGTGATTTAAGCAATCCTGAAATTAGAGGGGAAGAGAAGGTTGGTACTTTATAAACTATTTCTCTTCCCTCCCCACCAGGCTACCAAAGGAGATTAAAATAGGTCCCCAATTCTGTTTTCCCTCCAAGAGGGTCCTTTAGAATGGGAAAAGTCCATAACAAAGGCTGTCTGCCCTGTCCCAGATCCTGCCATCCCTTTCAGAAAGTTTGCCAGCCATCTCTGGATTAGAGAAATAAATCAAGAAGAAAAACTTGAGGGCTGAGAGGGGGGGTACTGAATTGGAGGCCAAACACCCCAACAGCTCTGAGCGATGAGGTCCTCCTGTTCTCATCCCTTGTCTTCCTTTCTCTGCAGCAGGCAGAACAGTCAGATACAGTCTCCAGCGATTTCAATCTCCGAAGAAGCATTTCTTCCTCTCTTTTCATGTATAATGTGAGTCATGTCCCTGTCCCCTGGGAGGTGGGAGAGCCTGGGGAGGATGGGGGATGATGAGTTCTGGAAGAACTAGTAGGACCAAGGTCTTAGGGAAAGCAGCAAGCCAGGGCCCAGTCAGGTGGGAGAGGGACCCCAGGCACTCCCCTCCTCCGGCAGACAAGGAAATGGTTCATGGGAGAGATTCTCATGTGGCAGTCATGTTAAATGGGAGGAAAAAAATCCAAAGTCAGCTGCTCAGAGGCTAGAGGCTTAGAGACCGGAATGGAGGAGGAGATATAGACAGAAGTTCCCTTACCCCTCAGAAAAAGCGTCTAGAATCAAGAATAAAGTCAGCTGTCTTCCATTGAGATCAGGTGCTTGGAGAGCCAGAGAACAGAGCAGAAGGGAGAGAATCAAAGTCTGAACAGAAGGGTAAGATGTGTCTATCATTCTGACAGTAGTAAAGTGATCTCAATCTTCACAGACCATAAGAGAGAACAACTTCTGTAACTGAGGGGAGAGAACAAGTTGGTGAAAATAGTAATAATAATAATAATAATCACAATAATAATAGCAAACACACAGCATTTTTGATGGGCCAGACACTAAATACTTTTTAACAATTACCTCATTTGATCTGGGAAGTTATTCCCATTTTAAACTGAGGTAAACAGAGGTTAAGTGATTTGCTCAGAGTTAGACATCTATTATCCTTGTATCTGAGACTAGATTTCAACGTGGGCTCTGAGTTGCTGGACTCAGAGAGAAGGCATCCTGGATACTGATAAAGGATTAGTCCCATATGTGGGGAGAGAGGGGGGCTAAAACCAACCCTTAGTTGAGGATAGGAACTGGGTCTATGATTTCCTTGGCATAAAGCTGTGCCAGATGTGGACACTTCTCTGAAGAAGTCGCCTAAACCACTGAGAAGGGTCGTGCCCAGTATCACAAAATCAGTAAGTGTTAGGGGCAGGATTTGAATTCAGGTCTTTCAGACCCTGAGACTATTTCTCTACCCACTACTTCCCAACTTGCCTTCATAATTAATTACTAGTTATGAATCTTAAGTTCATGAATTACAAATGGTATTCTTCCTAATGACTCTAAAGGAATAAATAGCCCTCATAATTTTGAGCAAAGAAATTACCTCCCTTTCCAAATGCTTTCTGATGTAGGATGGTCACTATTATAAAGTCTGAACCACAAACTGCTCTTGAATGAAAATGTCACACATGTGAAAACAGTTTTAGTTTGGGTCAGTTCATGACAGCCTCACCAATGTAATCCCACATGGCTGAATATTCATATTTGGCTATAAATAACTTCATCTATAATAGAAATACCTATATATATATAAATATGGATGTATACATATATATTTATATGCATATACACATATTTGTATTTATGTATATATTATATATGTATATAAATGTATTGTTTATCATATCTTATGATATATGTGTATATTAATATATATGTTACATATACATATACAAGTTCACAGCTTTAAGTTCATATATAACTTCAAATATATATTATATACATATATGTGTGTGTATATATGTATGTACATATATATAAATTCATAAGACATGATCAGAGCTATTAAACAAAATAAAACCTTTATAGGCATCTTAACTTTCGAAAGGAGACAATAATAACAACAATTGATAACTAGCATTTATATAGTTCTTGAAAGGATTGCAAATTGTGTTGCTCACAGCAATCTTGAGGAAGTAATAAAGTACTATGCCCATTTAACAACTGAGAAAACTAAGGTTTGGTAAGCGGTGGTTCATGCTGGCAGATCTAGGACTCAAACTCAAGTCCAGACCATTCTAATGCCAGTGCTTTTTCCTTAAACAGTTTTAATCTCTCATAATGCATTATTATTGTTGAAAAATATGTTGAGATTGTTTCCTCCCCTGAGACTTCCTCTAATTTGTTTTACTGAGTAAAGCTGACTGCCAGTGACTGAAATAGTGTATATAGAAAGTCACCCTTCAAGACAAGAAGATCTGGGTTCAAGTCATTCACTTTTGACACATGCTGGGTGTATGACCCTGGGCAAGTCACTTAACCACTTAGTCCCCTACTGCAACTTTCTAAGACTATAAATTACAAAGAAAGTGCTGATCTATGTTGACAAGGTGCTTCCTTATCTAAGAATTCCTTGTGCCAGTGAAATTTTACATCCATTTTCTCTAATTTTCACATTGCACACCTATACTGCATAGGCTCCATGGAAATGCCATTATCCCTTCCACATCACGACTTTCCCCATTATGGTTTCAATATATCACAAGTCAGTGTGAAGAAATTAAATAGAAAGTTGGGGGAAGTTTTGCAATAGCCACAGATGGTGTGGGAAGGCCAGCAGATGAACAGAAAAAGTTCAGAAACTCAAAAATGTGTAAAACATACGTATAGTGTTGTTTAATATCAACACCCTATAAAAGAAAATGAAAAATCAGACTTCTCTGGTACAAAGGGAGGGTCAAAAATTTTATGCAGATTTTCCAGATCATGGGGGTGCTATGCCCCTCACCCTGCCACATGGAAGAGAAAACTTTGCAGTTTGCAGCATAGACTGATCATCTGGCGCCATTCAAAAAATTCCTTCCTTCCTTATAAGGATACTAGGAGGTAGATGAAATCTGATATCTCCCTTGCTCTCCTCCCATTAGCTTCTTTAGGGTTCCTTCAACTAGCACTGGTTTCTAGCTAAAAGAGAGCTAAAGAATAGAAAACATCAGATTTGGGATTGGAAGAAGAGGAGAAAGCCTGGAGTAGTGGTTCTCAACCTATTTCTTCCTTTGACCCACAACACACAAAATCAACAAGGCAGGTGGGAAGGCAGTGTTGCATAATGGGTAAAGAACTAATTTCAGGATCTCAAAAATCTGGGTTCAAGTGCTGCCTCTGACATCTAATGGCTGTGTAATTCTCAGTGCTCTAGGGAGTGACATAAAATCAATTGACTAAGCACCTACTGAGTTCTCTTTGCTAAGGGCTATAGATAGGAATTAAGTACTGAACCTATGATTTCAATAAGGAAACTACCTCTATTAAAGCCAGTCAGTTTGTAATCTTAGAGTTTCCTAGAGCAAGGGTGTCAAATTCAAAGAGAAACAGATCCCTGTGGCCACATATTGACTTAGAAAACCTCTAATTAACATCTATTTTTTATTTTAAGTTATTTTGCTAAATATTTCCCAGTTCCATTTTTATCTGGTTTGGGCAGTAGTAGGTTTGCAGGCTACATGCTCCCTAAGATAATGAGGGTACTCTTTAGCCAAGAACATTTAAATGACCTATGCAGGGACACACAGAGACAGGTCTTGAACCTAGTCATTCCTGACTTAAAGTACAACTCTCTATCTATTAACTACTCTGCCTCTTAGAAGGCTAGAGAGCACCATCCCTGAGCTCCAGCAATTCACAGCCTACTTGGAGTCAGAGTAGGAATGGTGGCCAAAAGTTAACCTTATGGTGTTGGTGACAATCCTACTGGACAGCTGTTTGGAATTAAAGCTGCAGTTGTTGTAGGCATTGCCCAAATTCTCCCATGACCCCTATAGAATGCTATCTCCCCCTTTGTTTTCAGTAAGAAAATCAGTAACATAAGACCCCTGAATAAGTGTAAAATAAAAGGGCTTAGTTTTGTGGGTGGTGGTCTGGGAGAGGGAATCAAGGCTCATGGAATTTAAGGGATTGTATCACTTCACTCCCTGTATACTGGGACATGAAGAAAGAGAGTTTAGGATACTGGGAACAAGCTGTGAATGGATATGACTGGATATGACTTCCTACTCTCTCTCCTTTTTCTTGTCTGGGGGGCCCAGCTATATGTGGCCCCAGTGCTCCAGGAACTAGAGATGAGTCTGACTCCAGCCACCTCTCCAGGCCGCCAGTCCTATGGGACCATGAGCAGCCAGCTGGATGCCTTGGACAGGGAAGATGAAAGTGGGCCACAGAGCCTTGCATCAGAAGTGGAGACTGCTGAGGGCGAGTTCCAGGAGGGGCTATTAATGGAAGACCAAAACAAATAAGGATCACCCATCACCACCACCAAAGGTGCTCCCACACTAGGTGGAATGCCAGCATCGAGAGAAGAACATGGCAGGGAGCAGAAGGGTAGATCCAATCTCCCCCTTCCTTTTGACCCACGTGCCCATTCCCCCAGAGCCTCGAAGGCTGCCATTTTTCATCCTGCCTCTATCCCCAGGCATTGGCAGGTTGATAGGTCCCAGGCATGCTTGACTGGCTAGGAAGTGAATCTGGTGGAAGATGCAGTCTGGACTCCTGGACTGAAAGTACTAGCAACCTCCATGTCTCATAAGGGGTCATCGGTGCCCAAGACCTAAGAATTAATATTGGTACTTCCTTAAAAGCAGATGAGAAAAAGAAAGCACAGGAAAAAGGGGTCCCAAAGGGACCCTATTCTCAGCAGCCTCTGAAAACTCTTCTCCAATTTGTTTGCATTTTGGAAGATCTACCACTCAGACCATTCTTTCATCAGTCCCACTTCCCCGGAGACCCAAAGAAATCTCGACTGTTCTGTGACCGGGAGAGTTATCAAGAAACAAGGGAATAGACTGGGCTGGCCAACCTAAGAAGGGAGACATCTTAGTCTCTGCAACCCAGAATTAGAGGAAGATACCTCCTCAAACACCTGAGGTTGAAGGTTTTCACCAAATTAGAATTCATGAGGAAAAATATCCTTCCTAAAGAGAAGGGATTCCTGTGGCCCCAGAGGCCTCATCCTAGCCAGAAACTCTATGTAGTATGAATGGCCAGAGCCAAGGATTATGTTAAGGGAAATCTTTTGAGTTGTCACATATCTTGCCTCCACTCCTCTTCCTCTCTCCCACCATTTGCTAGATGGCTCCAAGCAGAGCAGTATTGAATTAAAGCAGCCAAGGAAGAGAAGATGAAAGAACCTCAGCCTCCACGCTCAATGACCTGTCCAAGTAAGAGCAGGAGTCAGAGTAAAATCCTCAAGATGATATTAGAGCCATCCAAACATTGTATATGTTGGGAAGTAAGACAGGTTAAAGAAGGAAGTAAGCCTTCACCTGAAGGTATTGATGAATGTAAAACATTGAACACTCTGTCACCCATTTACTGGGAACTAAGCCCCTTGGTCAGTTCCAACAAAACAGACCTCCAGCATAAGGGTGGCAGCCATGTCAAATATTCCCTGCCACCTGCCATGGGAGTGTCTCTGGTTCAGGAGAGGACTAAAGTAACTAGAAGCCGATGGTAAGAAGCACCCGCCCAGACCCCAGGATGGTGACTAACTCTTGTCTCCAAATAGGACATCATATTTTTCCTATGTTCAGTCATCTCTCCAAGCTTCCCTTTGCTGGAGGGGGACCCAAGTGATGTATTTCTATGTCAAAGGGGATAGAAGCAGTTTCCTATTTGTTGAAAAGTATTACCTTTACCCACAGCCCAGACACTACTGCTGGTAATTGCTTCTTGCAGCTTCCCTCATTCCCCAGTAGGAGGAAGCTTAGAATGATGGATGGGAAGCCATCATCCAACTTGGATAATGAACACCTGTTTTCTTAAGTCATGCTGCCCCCATCCATGCTCCCACGATGGGCTTCC
This sequence comes from Myrmecobius fasciatus, assembly GCA_023553655.1. Classification (NCBI taxonomy): domain Eukaryota; kingdom Metazoa; phylum Chordata; class Mammalia; order Dasyuromorphia; family Myrmecobiidae; genus Myrmecobius; species Myrmecobius fasciatus. Next base: position 151,212 of record JAJPUD010004498.1, read on the forward strand.
TCTATCATTAATGCTGATCTCCTCTTGGGGCTAAATCAGTCCAAAGTCGGAAGGAAGAGGCAGGAGGAGGACTGGGGGGGAAGGGTATTAAGAACTGTCACCTCTACTATCTCAACTCCAACACCATGCAGACAGCCCTGGGATGTAATGGGCTGCCACATGTAATGGGCTTTGACAGTGCCACCCAAAAGTTGGTACAGGAAGTAAAAAAAAAGTTCCTCTGGTTTTATAGTCAGAGCTTGGGAATGAGCCGAGGAGAGTGGACCTGTTTGTTGCTGAGTTATGATCTAATGCTTCTCTGTAATGATGGAGAAGGGAGGAAAGAGGAAAAATGAGAATAGGACACTCTCACTTGGAAACCTGAATGGCTCTCATTTAATGGCATCCCTTCTGAAGTTTTCTTGCCAGTTTCTCAGTTTTTGAAAATCCTTAGGCCTAAGAGAAATGCAAAAAGTGGTAGGTACACCAGTTTCTAATGCAAAGGAATATCCTATTATATGTACACACATGCACTCATGTACTCAATCTCATTCTGGTTGAAGCTAAAGCTCTGGTGATGAAAAATGCCCATATATCCAGAGTGCTTTGCCTTCTTTGAGTTGACCAGATGGTCCTAGAAATGATAGAAAGATTGATGAAAAGAGGGACTTTATCCCAGAGTGGACCTGGGTTGCACTGAAGGAATACAACCAAAAAAAAAAAGAAAGCAAATTCTGGAAGAGGGAGAAATTATAATTCACTCAAACCCTAATAGTAAAAACTAAGCCAAAGGGCTTTTTTTCTTTTAAACCAACTAATGGGCAAAGAAGGATTCTTTCCATTGTAGAGAAACCTGAGGGAACCAAGCCAAGTGCTCCTTGGTCTCTTCATCATAGAGTTTGGGAGCCCCAGGACAGATCAGCAGCATACTCAGAAGGTAGCAAGGGATGCTCATTTCTTAGGCATACTCCTACTTGTTACCTACTTGCTACCTTGGTTTCACCCATTCACTGCACCTCATCCTTCTTCCCCAGGACGGAACCTTGAGAATGAGGGGAGGGAATTAAGTTTTATTTCATATTCAACTTAAATGTAGTTATAGTCCATCTGGTAAATGAACAGGGCTACCAGATGCAAATACCACTAGACTGGGACTAGGATTCAGTCCCATCATCACCAACATCTGGATAACAGATTTGATAAAGTCTATTTTAAGAGGGAAAGTAGTGTGGAGATCTGGGGACTCAAGTGGAATTTGTCTCCCTACCCTTCCTCAGACTGTATAACCAAGAAATCATTCATTCCCTTCAAATTCGTTCTATGTATGCTGACACAAATCTAGTCATCATCCTATTACACTCCCTTTGTTCCTTACATCCTCTATGACCCAAGATATATTTCCCCATTTGCTCCTATAGATACATGAATCCTGTTATTGTCCAGGCCCCTAATTTTTCCTTCTTTCCACATGTCTTAACTGTCTTACATCTTGTCATCCAATTGTATCTATTCCACATAGGATAGCACATCCTAACCATCCTCATATCTATTCCATATCTTAAAACTTTAATCCTATATTCTACTCAGTTCCACCTTACATCAATCCAACAACCTGACCACCCATGCATCCAAACCATATGCATACTTAAAACTCCTTAGAATGGGATGTCCCACGTTTACTCCTTCGGGAGAAATTGAGCATTATTCTGTTGGGGGGGGGGGGAGTGGAAAGGAAGTCTGGACTCTGACCTTGAACAGACTTATTTAGTTTGGCTCTGTGGGAGCCATTTCTAATTGGGCATCCTCCCCAAAACTCCTATTCTGTGCCGTGGTGCAACCCTCCTGGGTTCCACTACCATGTCTCTGCACTGTCTCTGGAAGAAAAGGCTTATTAGCATTATGTCCATGGGGACTCTGATGAGGTGTCTGACTTAACCCCGCTGGCTGCCATCACTCTAGGAATGTGCCAGAGTTCTGTGACCTTGAAATCTATTGCTATTACCATGTCTTGAATAAAACAAACTCCACCCAGTTTCCTGCCTGGCTCTATTCCCCTACATCAAAACAGTCTGGACAGGGTCAAGACCTTCTGTTACTTCTAAGAACTGTCCTGTTTTGACCTGTACTGGTGGGACAATCCTAATGGTAGAAATATCTCCTACCAAAATCCAAGAAGCATCTCAGAGGGAGGGAAGAGAGAAAACTAGATTTCTAGTGGCAGTCAGGGAGCAGATAAAACTGATTAAGGGAAGTGGGAAATCTGAGGGGAAACAAGATATAAAAACAAGTCAAATTCAGAAGGGGAAGGATAGGACCTGCATGAAGCACAAGTAGCAAAAAGATCAATTATCAAAAAGAATCGCTGAAGTTAAAGATAAGGACTGCTCCAATTTATATTTTAGTGGAGTGGCCGTGCCCCCTCCCTTTCCTCCTAATCAGGCTACAGCTGGCTTTGTTCAGGGCTAATAGAACGTGACCACTGAGCTGGGAACTGGCCTTAAACTGGCCTTGGGAACTTGACATAAACCTTAGAGAGCTGCTTTTTTCCTATCAGTTTACCACAAACTGAGGCCCAGAGAAATTAAATAATTTAATCAAGGTCATATGTAATAGGATTCAAATCTAATTACCTTCTGATGGGTTCTCATCACACTTATGTGTGGGGAGCAGTAGGTCTGGATTATGGTGTGAAAAGAATTATGGAGTCAAGTACTCTTCATGTAATTATTCCCACAGAGCAAAGTGGGTGTCAGGTGCTCCCCTGGTACAGAAAGCTTAAATTAAATGCCTCTGCCGCTACTTTTCTAGTTCCTATTGAGACAACAGTGGGAAGGGTACTCTTTAGAAATTCAAGCCTTCTCTTTTCTTCCCTAAGCTTGTCATTGCCTCAGTTTCCCTGGATTTGAAGGGAAAGTAGTGAAGATAATCATTGAGATTCACCATGCCTCACATATAAGGGATTTCTTATTCCCTAGATTGTCAACCCAGGAAGTGAAGGGGTACTTCTTTCCTGCATCCATATTCTCATATAAACTTAAGTATAGCATCTCCACTGCTCAGTTCTGAATAAATGTGGATTAATAGCATCAATATAACAGTATATTGGATGATAAATACACTTCATTTGGCTCAAGCCCCCATCCCAATCCACATATTGGAATTTCTGGAAGCTGAAACTACTTGACCAGATAAATCATTTAAATAACATACATTTAAAAAAGCAGAATGTTACTCTCAGTAGATATGTACCTACTTAACCCAGGAATTAGGGTCTCATCCTTAAGGCAATAGTGAGGGAAACACTATTTCTTGAGATTTATGTTCTAGTATTGGGGAAAGTAGGGCAAATGTTATGAAATAACATTTGAAATAAGAAATAAGCTGAAATAAGAGTTGGAAAGATCCACTCATATAGCACCTAGATTCCCATTCAGAATTTTGGTTTCAGCTGCCACTTACTATCTTGGTCACAGCACTACAGACTCTGAGCTCTCATCTTACTCTCAGCAGCCAGAATGCAGAAAACATTGTTGTCCCACTTCATGCACAGGGTGTTCCTATGACCAATCTCTTCTGCCTTCATCCCCTTGTAATCTCTGTCACTCTCCTAACAGAATCCCAAAAGAATTTAATTCCTAGGCATTAAAATCACACATACACACACACACACATCCTCAGAATCTAGAATCTCATGGGAAATAGTCTTTCCTCTTGGACATGACTATCATAATAGCATTTCAGAACTGGAAGGAAATTATTCTAACTTCTGCATATGGATGATGAAATTGCATTCAGTGTCTGATTTAACATCAATAACCCACCATGAAGTCTTGTTACTATGCTAGGTACTTGAAAAAAACCAAAGTTTAGATGATAGTACCTGTCCTTATGAGGATTATAGTCTAGTAGAGGAATATGACAGACACACAACTATAATGTATAAATACACATAAGAGATACAAATGAAATATCTAAGATTTTAGAGAATAATCATTCCTGAGTCTTCTTGGTCAGGGAAAGCTCTTTGAAGGACATAGCACTTGAATCTAGCCTTAAAGCATGGATAGGAATTCAACAGGGAGAAAGCAGAGAGAACTCATTGAAGACATAGAAAATTGGATAAAGGTGCAGAGCTGAGAACGCACATAGCATGAATAACTCAGGGAATGAGAGAGAGCAAACCAGTTTGTCTAGATTGGAAAGTTAAGTTGAGGGAATAATATGGGCAAGGACGGGAAAAAAAATAAATTCTTCTAGAGGGTGGAGAACTTTGAATGCCAGGTCAAAGACTGAACTTCAATAGCCAATAATCCAGATGTGGTCTGATTAGGGCAGACTATTAATGAGACTATCACTTCCCTCATTCTGAACACTGTACTTCTATTAATGCAGCCTAAGTCTAAGCACTTTGGTTGTCATATCACTGTACGTGCCTAGCACATAATCATCCCCCCAAACCCCCTAATACACACATGCACATGCAAACACACACATACGCGCATACACATACGCACATACACATACCCTCTCCTTTCTACCTCTTATTCTGAGAACTATATTCTGATCAATATTGCCATTGCCTCTGGAAAGGGTGTTTTGATTGACTGCTCTATTGTTCCTCTCACAATTATGACTTCCCTAGAAATAATCCCTTCATCACCTTTTTCCTACATATGCTGCTGCCTCTCAATAGAATGTAAGCTTCTTGAGGGCAAGGACCGTCTTTTATATTTGTGTCCCCAGACCTTCATGTGCTTAAACACATAGTAAATGCTTACTGATGCCCACTGGAACAATCACAGCCCCTAACCTGTAATTGTGCATTATTTTTAAACCAAAGTGCAGAACTTTACATATATCTTGATTATTTCATTTTATTAATTTCAGTCCAGCATTTCCATCTGTCAAGATCTTTTGGAATCCCAGTTCCATAATCCAATATATTAATTTTCTCTCTCTCTCAAGTTCATGACACCAACAGATTTGATGAGCCTCTTATTGGTAAACATATGTCTTCATAAAAGTTGTTGATAAAAAATATTGAACTGAATATGACATAGAACAGAGCCCTGGAACACTATTAAAGACCTACCTATGGATTGTCACTACACCGCTCTTTAGGTCTAATCAGTCAATTAGTCTAAATGCACTTATCTCATCTAGCCAATGTGTCTCCCATCTTGGCCAGAAGGATATCATGCAAGATTTTGTCAAAGACTTGTTGAAATTTGGAAGTATTATTTCTAGAACATTTCCCTCATCTATGAACTTAATAACATTGTCCAAAGAAACAATATGCTTAATTTGGTATGACTTGTTTTTAATAATTAAAAAATATTTTATATCATCCTTATTTCCAAATAAATCCCTCTCCTTCCCATGCCTATGGATTCATGCCTTGTGATAAGGAATTTTTAAAAAAGCAGTGCAGGAAAACCAACTAACACTAACAGTAAAAAAAAGACTAGAATGGATTATTTGAGGGTTAATTTGTGAGCACTTAGAAAGTGAATCAGTATTGGTGATCAGTATGAGCAGCAAGTTTCACTAAAAATGTCATTCATTCAATCTATACATGTTTATTAAGTGCCTGCCTTGTGGAAGGCACAGTGTATGGGGACAGATATGAGATTTAGATTAGACAGTGTCTCTTCTCTCACAGATCTTGCAGTCTAATTGGGGATAAGATGAAAACACATAACCATAACATACAACATTGTATGATAAATAGACAAAAATAAGTGCTTTGTGATGTCCAAGGAGGAAAAATGTCCACTCTGCTTCTGATACAAACTTATCTCCATCCCTAAACTCACATGTCCTATATCCCTTTACCTCCCCACCCCCCACCAACAAACTTTTTGAGGAGGAAAAGAGGTAAAGAAATCCAAGTTTCCTTTAAGACCCAGCTCACATATTATTAGCTAATATGTGAAGCCTTTCCTTATCACCCCAGCTGCTAGTTCTCTCCTCACTTTCATATCATCTTTCTATTTTGCATATATTTCTTCTAATTGTATATTTCCCCAATACATTGTAAGCTCTATGAGAGCAGAGAATTTTTCAGTTTTATCTTATTCCCAGCATTTGGTGCATAATAAAGTGCTTAGTGAATTCTTGATTGGTTGATTGATTTAAACAATGAATAGTATAATCAAAGACATGGATGCATAATGAATGGGAGAAAGAATAGACCAAATTATCTGGAGTGTAAACTATTTAAAGGGTAATAATGATATAATGAAAACTTGAAAATCAGGGTAACATCTTAAAGAGGATTTTGAATGAAAGGCAAAGGAAGATTGAAATTTTCTTGGGTAAATCCTTGTCAATAAATATTAAGTGATAACTCTATGATAGGAATTATTGCTATTGATACAAAGAAAGACAAAAACAGCCCCCTGCCCTCAAGGAGCTTGTATTCTAATGGGGGAAGACAAAGTGGAGCTGAAGGATAGGGGGATATCAGAGTCTAAAGGAGGTATTCTGATGGGAGAAACAACATGAAAATAACTAGGTCAATACAAGATGTATTCAGAGTGGTTGGAAGGCAGTATCAGAAGGGAAAGAAATCAATGAGGATTTATGAGTGACATGATTGTATCTATGCATGAGAACCACTGACCATATGAAAAATGGATTAGTCAGGAGAGACTAGAAGCAAAATCTATTAGGCTATTGCAATAGCCCTTACTGGTGGGTATTTAGAACTTCTTCTAGGATGGTGGAAATAAGAATAGAGAACAAAGAACAAGTTAAGAGATAGTGAAGAAGCAAAATGGATAGGACTTGGTCATTAATTGGACAGGAGAGGTGAAGCAGAGCTGTTACTGGAACCAATTCTACCAGTTAACAGAACTTGTCGGATTTTCAGTGAGCATTTATACCTCAAAAATCCACAAATGCTACAAGTCAGGGATTGATTATTGTTTTGTTGATTGTCTAGACTTAAGTAATGTTAATAATGCAGATTAACCTTAAATTTATGTGTGTGCTTATTTCCCAACCCTCTCCCCAGTCTGGTTTTTAAATGTTTTACTGTCACACTCCAATATTGCTTTATAAACATTGATCAACTTCAGAAAGAGAAGAGTAAGTTCAGGAATGAAGCCTAGAGGCCTGATGACTTCAGTCTAATAGTAATAACAACAACAAATGGCATTCATATCATACTTTAAGGTGTACAAAGTACTTAAAATGGATGGAAATCCATTATTTCTTTTGAGCCTCACAACACCCAGAGTGAAGGAAAGAGAAAAGTCAAAAATAATTCCAAAAGTTGTAAATAAGGAAGCCAGAAATAAGTCGCAAGGAAGATCAGGTCTAGGGGAGAAGATCACAAACTTGATTTAAGACAGGTTGAAGTTTAAGGAGGGCTGCACAGTGGATAGAGTCCTGAGCCTGTAGTCAGGAAGAATTGAGTTCAAATTCAGCTTCAGACACTTACTAGCTGTGTGATCCTGCCTCAGTTTCCTCATCTGTAAAATGAGTTAGGGAAGGAAATAGTAAATCACTTCAGTATCTCTGCCAAGAAAACCCCAAATGCAGTAACAAGTTGGACACAACTGAAATGATTAAACAATAATAAAATTTAAGAAAATTAAGCTGGTATTAAATTCCTGTAATGAAATTTTGCAAACAGTTGTAAATGTGGGTCTGAAGTTCAGAAGAAAGGTCGGGACAGGAAATATAGATTAGAAGTATCTGCAGAGATGTTCTGGGAAAGACAGAGACAGATAATGATAAAGAGAAAAGGATGTAAAAGAGGCAAAAAAGAAGAGATCTCATAGGTAAGAGTAAGTGTAGTATCCCTGAAAACAAGAGTAATAAACAAGAAATAGTTGTCAACTGTGTCAAAGATAACCAAAAGGTCACAAATGATGAGAAAATGGAGTGGAAAAGCAATTGAACAAAAGTTGGGAATAGGAGGAAAGACAAGAGAGGGGAGGAGAGTTTGGGAATAAAGATTATATAGAAATAGGCTTAAGGAACCAATAAATCATGCCAGATTCATATCATTTGCTTATTTGACAGAGTTAAGAAACTGGTAGGCAGTGAATGCCATAAAATTAATATACCTGTTTTCCAACAAGGCACTGGACAAAGTCTCTCATGGTATGTCTAAGATGGAGATATGTACAAGATGAAGAGCTATTAGGTGACAGGACAGTTAGGTAAGTCTGGAATTGATTAAATAACTGACCTCAAAGAATATTAATGACTTAAAAGCAACCTAAAGGCAGATCTCTAAGGGAATGCTCTGTCCTTGGTCCTATTCATTTCATCATTTTTATCAATGACTTTGTCATCTGTACTGACATCTTTCTGACCAAATCTTCATTGAAATGACATGAATCTGAATAGATTTAAGATTCCCAAAGATCTCAACAACATGAAATTTAACTATATCTAATTATAAGAAATCTAAAAGGAAGAAATATAAAATCCTAAAATTGGGTTCAAAATAAATATAAATGGATGATGAATGAGACATGGCTTTTTTTT
>JAJPUD010004498.1:174248-191486 GCA_023553655.1 Myrmecobius fasciatus
GAGAGCCATGTCCATCAGAATTGATCATCATATAGTCTTGTTGTTGCTGTGTACAATGATCTCCTGGTTCTGCTCATTTCGCTCAGCAAGAGTTCATGCAAGTCTTTCCAGGCCTCTCTGAAATCGTCCTGCTGGTCGTTTCTCACAGAACAATAATATTCCATAGCATTCATATACTATAATTTATTCAGCCATTCTCCAATTGATAGGCATCTGTTCAGTTTCCAATTTCTAGCCATTACAAAAAGGGCTGCCACAAACATTCTTACACATGTGGAGCCCTTTCAAAAGGTACTATTCTTAAAAAAAAAAAAACATAAAAAATGAAGATCTAGGTATTTTGAAATATGAATAAAGAAACTCATTTGTCTTCAGCAATTATGATACATTACTCTACCTAAACAAAATAATTAATGCACTTATCTTCTGAAAATACATTGAAACAAATGTTTAAACCTGAAATCTCCCATTCCTTAGATACAAGTAAGTAAGAAGTTCTCTGAGTTATCAGAGTAATACAAATTTTACTACTATTCCAAAAATCTTGTTTCTGTTTTTCTGATGTAGCTGTGAAAAGACAAAAAATATTGATCTTAAATACTGGTTGAAAAGGAATTATGAGTAGCAATATCAGCAGTGTCCTATTTTGCAAAATTATTCTGGAAAACAAACCTATTTCATTAATAAAATTATTGTTATAGTCAACAAGCATTTATTAAGCATTTGCTAAGTGTCAGACACTGTACTAAGTGCTAAGTAGGGCAAAAATAGTCCCTGCCTTCAAGAAACTCTAAGTCTTTTGAGTACAACATGTAAATAAATAAGCACATAGAAGGTTTATTGAAATCAGATAGAAAGAAATCTCAGAAAGGAAGGCAGTAGCAGCCATAGGGACTGGAAAATAAGTTATAAATATGAAACTAAGCCACTATTGTTAGATTCTATCATCAAAGTCCCAAATGGCCTTAATAAGAAGGTAGACAAGGCATTTAAGAAAACCAAGATGGGAAAAGAAATCAGATTGGACCAAATATAGAAGAGATCTGTACTTGAGGTGACACTATGAGAAGGCATCAAGGTGTATGAAGGTAACATTGGCAAAGATACAAAACAGCCCCCAACAACTAAGACCTTCTTAATACTTTTTAAAGGGGGGGTGGCCAAGAGAAAAGCTACTGATCTACATGCCTACTTTCCCATCTTTGTAAAAGTAATCCCTATAATAATGGAGAGTAACTCAAATTAGGATATTAGTAAAGAGCAAATCATCTTTTTCAAGCAATATTCAATAGCAAATGAAATTTACTGATTTGCAATGAACTAAAAGATGTAATGAATATAAGATCCCACTGTGCTTACTGTTTAGTAGGAGAAAAATCATTTGATTGGGTAGAATTAATCACTGTCTTAAAGGTTGTCTTCCAAATAGAATCTCCTACACAGAAATTAAACCACAGAAATAATTGTTCAGTGGCCCTCTAATCATAAATATAAGATGAAACTTAAAACAAGCAGTTATATGCTTCGCAAAAGTGTTCACATCTACAATGGCAGAGATACTGTGTAGAGATCAAGTTGGAGAGATTCCCTGTAGATAACGAGGTGCTCCAGAGGCTGTTGTTTGATAACATTGCAGACTCTCCTGAAAGAGATCCATAACCATCCTAAAGAGTATGGGTTGACCATCTACACAAGAAACAGCAAGTGCATCAAATAAATTATTGCCCAGATTATGACCTGCCTATAAAGCTTGTTTATCATCATGAATTTCCAGGAGAGATAGATGAATTAATTGTACAGAGTTGAACTCAGAAAGGAAAATAGGCTTTAATTCTTACAATAACATATCCTTCAAGTGGTCATGTATGGAGGCTGTGCTTCTCACTCTAAGGAGGCAGAACTCATTAGCCCTTCTGGGCAGCTCAATCAATTATCTTTTATATATCTCTAATTCTTAGTTACAAAGCTCCTTAAATGACCCCAAGCTTCCCATAGAAATAGAAGCCTACCTTTTTTCTCATCAATATTATACTATTCTGCTATATAAAACTGAGGCAAAAAATGAAAGTCTCCATTGAACTAAAAAATAAAGATCATAGAGAAGGTAATAGAGAGGTACATGATGTGAATGAGCAGGTGACATATAACCAATAAAAAAACTTCAAAGAATAGAAAAAAAAGAAATAAAAGAAAATTATTATGGGAAATTAAAGTGGATTAGTCATGATACGGTAAGATATGGCAAGTGGACAAAGTCTGTCACTGCCTTCCTTCTGATGACAGAAGAAAGACAGGAAGGCACTAAGCATTGTGGGTAGATCCCTTTTGTCATATTTATTAGAAGACACGAACAATGTCAAACAGGATGGGCAAAATGGATGAGATTGTTATTGCTCTAGAAGAGGACCATGGCATCAAAGACCATGGCATGAAAGTGAATTTGATTTATGTGAGAGAGGGCTAAGCAAGGTCATCTGCCTTACTTTCTCCTCCAGAACCATCTGGGTCCAGCGGCCAGATGTAAATCAGAACAACTGAAGATGGCCCAGGATGCAATGGGAGACCTCAGCCTTTTTAAGCTAAAGTCTTTAACAGGTTTCAGTTTGAGTGAACCAATGCCCAATCAAAAATCAAGGCTAGGTAGCAATTGAGGCAAAGAATTGTTTCTTTCACTTAGTCAAAAATTTAAGGTTTCTGGTCAAAACAAAAGTAATTTCTATTAATGTTCTCTCTAAGTCAATCAAACAATGAGCAATTAGCAGTTGGCCTGGGACCTATTGTTGGCCAATCAATGAGAGTCACAGATATCCTAAAAAGGACGAGATGCATGGGTTAATAATTCATTATGAAACAACTCTCATCTACAATATTTCTAATAGGCTTATGATGAAAAATATCATTCACTTCCAGATAGATAACTTATAAAACCTAAGTACAGATTGAAGCATTTTTTCTCTTTATTTTTCTTACTTTTTTTCTCATAACATGGCTAATGTAAAAATATGTTTTGCATGACTTAATATGTATAATAAAATATATTTCTTGCCTTCTCAATGGGTAAGGGCAGGAGTGGAAGAATGGAGAGAATTTGGAACTGAAAATAAAAATTCAGAAAAGTACAACTAAAGAATACATATTGAAAATACTTTAAATTACTACTATAAGGGAAATGCAGATCTAAAAAACATTGAGGTTTTAGAGTATAAATGTTAAAATTATGAGTTTTTATAAATGCTATTGTTTATTGCATATTTAAAATTTGCTTCTATTTTACAAATTATTTGAAATTCTTAATTTTTTTGTCTCTCCAGAATTTTCCCATGTCACAGTTGCCATCTCACATTTAAGGCTCACTCTGCTCTAGTGGACTCCTTCCTCTGCCTGGTCATTTTCTCCCAGAGCCATTTTTATAGAAAATGTCAGTTTAATAAATGCTTGTTGACTTGAATAAAAATACAAGCTAAGAAAATTATGTAGACTGTCTTACAAAAAGTAAGTTGAACACAATGTTTTTCTTTTTAAAATGAGGGAACTTTTCTAATACTGTTTGTAAACCATATAATTAATTTCAGAAAAAATCTTTACAAGCTATAAAACCCTCTAATCCATATTTTCTGGCCTCACAGCCATCTGGCTTTTTCCCCTTCTGATACATTATTCCCACTGGGTGCTAGTAAAGAATAGTTGGAAGAAATCTCTGTTCAATCTTGTGCTTTCCATCAGTCACCTGGCTTTATAAGGCTCTTGCCAGTTTCCATGGAAATGTTAGGTTCCAAACCCCTTCTCTCTGTCCCTGGGTCCCTGTTCTGTTTATACTGCCAACACAGGTCCTCACTATGTCTCAGAATCATAACATTTTGGTGTCACAAGAGACCTTAGCTGCTGGTGGTCCAATCCATACCCAAAAGAAAGGTAACTAGGTGGTACAGTGGATAAAGTGCCAGATCTGAAGTCAGGAACACTCATCTTCCTGAGTTCAAATTTGACCTCAGACATTTCTTAGCTGTGTGACCCTGGGCAAATCACTTCACCCACTTTGCCTCAGTTTCCTCATCTGTAAAATGAGCTGGAGAAGGAAATGGCAAACCACTTCAGTATTTTTGCCACAAAACTCCAAATGGGGTCATGAAAACAACAAGCAAAAGTAGTTCTTTTAAATGGAATTTTTATTGATATCTTTTGTTTTTATATCACCTCCATTTCCCAAAATATTCTTTCCCTTCTCCCCATCAGAGAATCATAGGGTCATAGATCTAGAACTGACAGGTCCCTAGAGTCATCTAATCTCTCATTTTTAGATGAGTAAACTGAGACTCAGAGAGGTTAAATAAATTGACCACAGGTAATCCCCATGGAGAGTCAATATCAGAAATGAGAGGTGCTTATAAAATACATAACTCTAATAATAAATGCAACAATAAATAAAACACTCAGCAAAATTAACTAATACATCAATCAAGCCCAACAGAATAGTCAGTGTTCCACATCCTTAATTCCTTATTTCTGTCTTTTTTTCCAGGCAATTGAAATTAATGATTGCCTAGGGTCACATAGCTAAGAAGAGTTAAGTGTCTGAAGCCAAATTTGAATTCAGGTCCTACTGGTTCCAGGCCAATGTTCTATCCACTGCACCATCTAGCTTCCCTAGTCCTCATATCTCTTGGGGAGGGGGGAGGGAACAGGGTCGGATTTGGTCACTATAATTGTACAGTGTACGGATGTTAAGTTTTTGTTACTGTCATTATTGTTCTTTCTATTTACATTATATAGCCATCACATATTGTTTTCCTGGAACTACTTACTTTATTTTGCACCAGTTCATGTCATCCCACATTTCTGAATTATTCATTTCTTGTTGTATAATAATATTTGATCACATTCATATATTATAGTCCATTTATCCATTCCACAATTGATAAACATCTATTCTGTTTTTAATTCTTCTGCTATTATACAGAAGTGCTACTTTAATATTTTATTCTGTAGAGAACCTTTCTATCTTTGACCTCCATAGAGATAGATGTCTAGTCACAGGTTTTCTGGATCAAGGTGTATGGACATTTCAGCTACTTTCTTAAATCAATTCCAAATGGCTTTCCAGAATGATTGGACCAAGTCACAGCTCCATCAATAGTTCATTAATGTTTGTCTTTCCATAGTTCCTTTGATATTGACAATTCTCATCTTTTTGTCATCTTTGTCAATTTGCTGATTCTGAGGTGAAACCTCAATGTTCTTTTGGTTTGCATTTCCCTTATTCTTAGCAATTTGAAGCATTTTAATATGTATTCCCTGGTTGTAATTTTCTTTTTAAAATTTTATTTTTACTTTCAGTTCCAAATTCTCTACTTTTATCCACTTCCTTAACTGCTGAGAAGGCAAAAAATACAATCCTTTATAACTATATATATAATATTATATGTATATATATATATATAAACTCATGCAAAACATGTTTCTACATTTGCCATTTTATGAGAAAAAAGCACAAGAAAAATATGCTTCAATATCCACTCAGATTCCATCAATTATAGTCCACTTTCTGAAAGTGGATAGTATTTTTCATCATAAACCCACTGAAACTGTTGCAGATTATTGTATTATTCAGAGTTGCTAAGTCTCTCTTAGTTGATTGTCATTTCAATATTGCTATTACTTGTGGACATTGTTCTCATTCTGTTCACTTCACTTTGCATCAGTTCTTCTAAATCTTACCAATTCTTTCTGAAACTAATCTCTACATCATTTCTTATAGAACAACAGTATTCCATCACATTGATATATGATAACTTCTTCAGTCATTCCTCAATGGATAGACAACCTCTTAGTTTTTAATTCTTTCCCATCACAAAAAAGAGCTGGTATATATGAATCTTTTTTCTTTTGGGGAGTATAGACCTAGTAACAGTATTGTTGGGTCAAAGGGTGCACACGGCTCTTTGGGCATAGTTCTAAATTGTTGCTCAGAGTGGTTGGACTAGGGGCAGTTAGGTATTGCAGTAGATAGAACATCAGCCCTGTAATCAGGAGGACCTGAATTCAAATCTGACCTCAGAAACTTGACACTTACAAACTTTATTACCCTGGGCAAGTCACTTAACCCTGATTTCCTTAAAGAGGCGGGGAACCAGAATGGTTAGACTAGTTCACAGCTCCACCAATAAATAGTGCATTGGTGTACCTCTTTTCCTACATGCTCTCTGGCATTTATTTTTTTTCTGACATTTTAGCCAATTTGATGGGTATGAGGTGGTATCCAGAGTTGTTTTAATTTTCATTTCTCCAATTTTATATGAATATCAGTAACTTTGATTTCTTTTTTCTGAAAACTGCCTGTTCATATCCTTTGACCATTTATTGATTGGGAATTGACTCATTTTTACAAATTTAGTTTCATTCTTTAAATATTTATGTACTGGGCAAGATCTGAAATAACTGAAGAAATAAAGTTGTAAGCTTTTAAGAATATCGATTTATAAAACTAATACATGCCAACTGAATAACAAATAGAGACCAACCTCCTCAGCTTAGTTCTGTAAACTGAATGTAGGGGGAGACACATTTTTAATGCATTAAAAAGAAACAATTAATAGCAAATAAACCAAGATACAAGATAATGTAATCTGAGTTCTGATTGGAGGAAAGATTAGATGCTTTCTAAATTGAGAAGGGGAGCATGAATAAGTGCAATTCCCTGAAATCAGAAAAAGAGGTGTCCCACTCTCTCCGCCATCCCACTCCCCCCAAGTATCTGTGTTCAATCAAAGGACTAAAAGAACAGTAACTGATTGACAATAGGGTCCAATTTTCAGGTAAGACATATGGGCTTAAGATGTATAATTGTGAAAAAAAAAAAAAAAAACCTCCTTGAATCAGTCTTTGGACCTGGATGGATTTCTGGTCAGCATAGTTCGGTCCTTAATTAAGTTTTTCTAAGGTAGAGATAATTCAGCATTCCAGCCACACAGAAATAAGTTGAAACAATTTAAAAGGTTTTCATAATTCCCACAACTGAATATATATATATATATATATATATATATAAATGTACATATATATGTGTGTGTGTGTATACATATATATATATATATGAAGTTTTCTCACAAGACAGAAACTGGATTAAACCCACAATTGAAAATAAAGAATTGAGTCACAAGATAGAGACAGTGGCAGAATTTCCATACTTGAGAAATAAGACTTTCATCTGAAAAAACTTGCTATAAAAATGTGGTAGGATTCCTTTACTATTTCTCAGGCAGCTTGTACAGTATTGGAATTCATTGTTTGGCAAAATTTGCTCATAAATCATTCTGGTCCTGGGTTTTATTTTTCCTTAGGGAGCTCATTTCTGGCTTGTTCAATTTTTTTTTCTAAGATAGGGTTATGTACCTATTCTATTTCTTCTTCTGTCAATCTGGAAACTTATGTGCTTGTAGATATTCATTCATGTCATTTAAATTGAGTTTTATTGGCATGAAGTTGGACAAAATAGTGCCTAATAATTGCTTTAATTTCATCTTCAAATTATTTCTTCTTAATCTATTATCCAGGTCAGTTGCTTTTCCTGAGATGTTTCATATTTTCTTCTATTTTTTCATTCTTTTAATTTTGTTATATTGTTCTTGATATCTCACAAAGTCATTAGTGTCCAATTGATCATTTCTAATTTTTATTCAGCTGTTTTCTTCCATGATATCTTATGTTTCTTTCATCACTCAGTCCATCCTGATTTTTAATGAATTATTTTTTCAGTAATTTTTGTGTCTCTTTTACCAAGCTATTAATACTCTTTTATATACTTCTCTTTCATGGCTCCCATTTCTTGTTTAAATTTTTCCTCTACTGTTCTTATCTGATCTTTAAAAAATTATTTTTGCTCTTTTTGTTTTTAAAGCTCTTTGATTCTTCTAGGAATGCTTGTTGGACTTGGGTTCAATCTGCATTTTTCTTTTAGATTTTGCTTATAGATATTTTCAAGTAATTGTCAACTGAGTTTTTGTCTTGAACTTTCCTGTTGCTATACTAGCTTTTTATGTCATATTCTTTGTTGTTGTTGTTCTTTGTTCATCTCTTTAGACTATGACTTTAGACTTTATGTTGGAGTTGAGGATAAATGATCTGAACTTCTGGAATTTACCTCCTTCTGCTTTCATAGTTCAATTCAGGGGCCTGTTCCAACATGGTGTGTTTTGGGGAGAGGTCTGCCCTTCTAATCTATGCTCTGCTTCCCCATGACTACAACCATCTTTACCCAGGAGATGCAACAGAAAACTGGGTAATATATGACAGAGCTATTAAGTAATATTTGTTCCTGTTCCCAGTACCAGTTCAGGGGTCCCCTGAGATTTCTTTCTAATCAAGTGTTCAGTCCTCTTACCATTTCTGGGCACTGCTGCTTCCCCAAAATTCATAAACTATGCTACTTCTACAGCATGAAGCTTCTGCTGCCCTGTCCCTCAAATTAGTGTCCACAGACCTCTTTTTCTGTCTTCCTAAGTTGCTCTGGGCTGGAAAAATTACTTATTGTGACTTTTTCTTAACTCTCCTGCTTAGAATTTTGTTTAGTGTTTCCTATGATCATTTTTGTCAGAAAAGTTTTGGAAACAATTTGACAGTTGTGATCTTTTACTCTACTATCTCGATTCTGCTGTACATATCCTATACACTTTCATGTGTACCTGTACTTTTAAGTATTTTATTTGGAAGTATCTTGCACTTACAGAGTTGATTGTTTTTAATCCAGAGTGTAAGACTTTACATTTATCTCTATTATAGTTCATCTTATTAGAATCAACCTATTATCCTAGTCTATTAAGATCTTTTTTGATTTGGTTGATTACACAGCATGTTAGCTTTCCATCCCAGTTTTGACTAATCTACAAAATTGATTAACATTCCTATCTATGCTTTTTTTGCTAATTACTATGGAAATTATAAATAATGAAGGTCCAACCACAGATCCCAGGGTATTCCACCAGAGACCTGCTAAGTTAACATTGAAACATTAAGTCTTTGAGTCCAACTCTTCAACCAGTTCCAAATTCCCTATTTCTCCATTCTCCCCCCATTCCCTGTCAAGGATAACATGATATGTTTATTAAATGCTTCTCTAATAGATAAATATATCATTTTTATCATCTGCCAGTTTAGTAACCCTTTTAAAAAAAGGAAATAATGTTAGTCTGGAATGAATTATTTCTGATGACACCATGCTGACTTTGTAGTCACTACTTTATTTGCCAGGTATTTGTTCACCAACCAGCTCTTTAATGACCATTCTAGAATTTTCCCAAAAATTGAAATCAATCTACTGGCTTATGGCTTGCAGATCATTCAGTTCCTCCTGGTATCTGAATGGGAAAATACAGAATAGCTCAGCCTCCTCAATTCTTGAATAATTAAATTAGTCTCTTCTCTCTCTTCCCAGATACCCATTCCCTCAGAATGGTCCCAGATTTTATAGTGGATTCTTTATCTGAAGACAGTGACCAAGACCTGGGTCTCATAAATTAGTGTTTCAATGTCTTGAGAGGGTGTCCCTCTCTCAGCTTTTTCCCACTCTCTACTCATCAGACACTGGTAAGATCATAGATCAGTTGTCCCCACTGCTTACCTGGTTTGTGACTCTCTGCCCCACTTTGACCTCTAGCACTCTGGTGCTTCTTGATTTGATTACTCCACCTGACTTCCAAACCCTACATCTCTATTCTGATCCCTTATTTCCAAGAACTTCCTAAGTCTAGTATCCCTTTATTTTCTTCTTAGCATTGTCTTAGCTTTCCCAGTTCTGGCTTTTCTTTTTATCTGCAAGATATATTGCTGTCCACAGTACTTGCATCTCCCACACATCCAAGAAATAATAAATCCAGGAAAATCAGAGTTGCACAGAGAACTGATTTATTTCTTATGAGGTTTACATAACCACAGCACAGAGCAGAGGCTGTAGAACTATTTCATTAGTAGAATAAGTGGATGAGGACAAAAAAATGGAGACATCCATCAAGTTACAAGGCACACCTAGGCTAGGGAGGGACAAAATATCTGGAAAGCTATAGCTTCTCTAATTGCTGTTTGCACAAATGAGCAAAGATCAAGGCAGGGAAAGTCTATATAGTAGCTGGAAGCAAAGTCAAGAACACGTGCAAGAGGGTACCAGAAACTGGTCTATGTCATGTCCATTATTCTAGGGTGGGACCATAGCTCTGAAAGTCAAATTTATAAATTGGAGAAAAGGAGAAAAGTGGAAGAGGGGAGGAAGGTGAGGAAGTAAGTGTCAAAGAGAAGGAGGAAAGAAAGGCAGAACTAGCAAAGCCATCTCTCTTGAGAAATCACCACCTTGCCTAAAATTCTAC
Source organism: Myrmecobius fasciatus (assembly GCA_023553655.1). Lineage (NCBI taxonomy): Eukaryota > Metazoa > Chordata > Mammalia > Dasyuromorphia > Myrmecobiidae > Myrmecobius > Myrmecobius fasciatus. Next base: position 184,601 of record JAJPUD010004498.1, read on the forward strand.
TATTAGAAAGCCATTCCTTTGAATGAATATTGCCTTCCTTCTGCCTCTGAGAGGAGAAATAATACCACAATGTGAGCTGGTATAACAGATCACAATCTTCTCTCAGACAAGAAAATAGGAAAGAGCTACTATTTAAGCAGTTGGTTGTAAGAATAGGAGACAAGTGGTTTGGCACACAGAAAGTATGTGTTTGGAAGGCTTAGGGCACAGAAAGGAGAGAGGGAAAGAGCTAAAGTTTGTCAACTGCTCAGTTGGTTGAGACCTGACATTCTCTGGAAGATGGACAATCATAGGGAAAGGCAACCGACAGGGATGGATGGAAGCAGGGAACACTGGGATCTGCCTTAGCTTGGAGCTCCTAAAACCTTACCTTCTGTCCCTTCCTAACAACCTTTACTGAAGGGGTGGAGGGTGGGGCAAGGGGACCATATCCATGGGGAAAAGTCCCTTCTGTTCTCTGTTGGTAGAAGTAAGGAAGGGAGGACAGACTAGGAACAGGGTTGTAGTCCCACTGCCACCTCTCTTAGGAAGCATGAAGGAACAGGAGATACTCAAACCTCAAAGAGAAAAAGAGAGAATGAGAGAGACACACACAGAGAGAGTCAGAGAGAGAGATAGAGTGAGAGAGAAAGAGAGAAAGAAGAAGAAGGAGGAGGGGGAGGAGGAGGAAAAGGAGGAAGAGGAAGAGAAGGAGGAGGAGAAGAAGGAGAAAGAAGAGAGGAGAAGAAGAAGAGGGAGGAGGAAGAAGAAGAAGGGAGATTGGGGAATCAAGCAATATATATATGAGAGAGAGTGAGCATGTTGACCAGCAGGAAGGGGAGATGGATTCATAATGTAGAGATTGGGCTTGGAGAGTGTGAGGACTTCTACTCCCCATTCCAGCCACGGCTCATGGCCTGTACCACGGCCCCATAGAGTTGTGTCCATGCCTCCCTCATGGCCACAGTGAAGGTGGAGCCCAAACACTGCTCCAGCATGTAGAGTAAGGACTCACCCACTGTCTGCAAAGGAAAATATTAAAATAGCATTTAGAACATTGGAAACATACTCTTTAGAAACCACTTTCTTCACAAGCCTGTGAGATAAGTAGGGGCAGAGATTATCCCCATTTGACAGATGGAGAAGCCAAGGTCCAGTTAATTATGGGGTGGTGGATATCATCAGAGTTTTATAACCTAACCTCACTCATTATTCTTGAGCGTCTGTATATGTCTCTCCCTGTCTCCTTTTTCCACAATATAAACAGTAAGTTTAAAGGTATGTCCCATTCATGTGGTAGCTTGTGCTGCAAAATCAGGAAGATCTGAGTTCAAATTCAGCTTTAGACACTAACTAGCAGTGTCATTCTGGGAGATTCATTTAATCTCCATTTACCCCAATTTCCTTAATCTTAAAATGGGGGAAATAATAATTTGCAGAGTTGTGGGAACAACTGGGATAATACTTGCAAAAATGCAAGTACAGTTCTTGGCACACAGTAGTCACTATATAAATGCTTATTCCCTTTCCCTGCCCTTCCCCATGATATCATTCATGGTGGTCTTCACAGAGACAAGTCTTTAAGAGTGATCAAACAAGAATTGAGAATATTCATTCATTTCAACAAATACTTTTGACTTGTTATATGCTGCACACTGTATCTCCTGCAGAGCCTACCCTTTTTTGAAAATCTCAGGATTTTCCCCTTGGAATATTTACTTTCTAGGGTAGCCTTAATCATTTGCTGGAAAATGCCATAACTTCATAGGGCAGAACAAAAGAACAGCAAATTCTCTGTACGAGCTTACAGAGTGTTGAGAGGATAGCTTAGCACCTTTCCAGGGCCCTCAATGTAAGAATAATGCCTCACACTATTAAGGACAATGTGGTGGATAGAGCAATGGGTCTAGTCAGGAAGACCTGAATTCAAATTCAGCCTCAGATACTTACAAGCTGGCTGACCCAGGGCAAGTTAATTAGGCTCTATTTGTCTCAGTTTCTTCATCTCTATAATGGGGATAATAATAGCACTTATCTCCCAGAGTTGTTATGAGGATAAAATAAGATAATAATTATAAAGTACTTAGAACAGTGCCTGGCACATAATAAGTTCTACACATAAATGTTCGTTGTTTTTGTTGTTACTCAAAACTCAGTTCAAATGTTATCGATTGAATGAGGTCTTCACTGCTCCCTCCTCAACTTCCATTTGCCTGCCCTGCCCAAAATTATCTTCTACATATTTATGTGTCTACCTGTTATCTCACTCTATAGAATATAAGGTCCTTGAGGACAGGAACTATTTTATTTTTTCTCTTAAATAACTAGAGTGCCTAGTTCAAAGCCGGGGCTTTAGGAGCTGCCTAATTACCAGCTCTGGGAAACAACCAGTGGAAGAAAGGGAACTAGAAGGGGACACAAAATTAAAACAGATCTGAGCTACCACTACACACTGATCATATTGATGAATCTGCCAGAAAAGGAAAATGACAGATGTTGGGGGTGGGGAGGGGAGGAGAAATGTGGGAAAACTAAAACACTAATTCACTGTTGGTAGAATTGTGGACTGATCCAACCATTCTGGAGAATAATTTGGAACTATGCCCAAAGGGTTAGAAAACCATTCATACTCTATGACCCAGCAATGCCACTGGCATAAAGGCATAAAGGCCCTATATGTATAATAATATTTATAGCAGCTCTTACTGTAGTAGCAAAGAATTGGAAATTGAGGGGATGTCGATCAATTGGGGAATGGCCAAACAAGTTGCTGTATTTGAATGTAATGGAATACTAGTGTTATAAGAAATGATGAGCAGGATGCTCTCAGAAAAACCTGAGAAGATTTACATGAACTGATGCAAAGTGAAATGGGCAGAACCAGAATCTGTACACAGTAAGAACAAGACAGAACTGTGAGTCACTTGACTATTCTCAGCAATATAATGATCCAAGACAATTCTGAAGGACTTATGATAAAAGGTTTAAATTTTCCCACATCCCCTCCAATCTTTGTCATTTTCCTTTGCTATCACATTAACCAATCTGATAGGTAAGTGGTGACAGCTCAGAGCTATTTTAATTTTGTATCTACTGCTAGTTTCCCTTCCCCTGTTATTTCACAGAGCTGGTAATCAGACAATTCCTAAACCAGAGAAAGAATTGGTGGAGTCTGAATGCAAATTGAAGATGCTTTTTCTTAACTTTCTTTGTATTTCTTGGTCTTTGTTTTCTTTCACCCTATGACTTACATGGAAATATGTTTTGTATGACTACAAGTACAGTACTAATTGCTTACCTTTTCAAGGGAGAGAGGGAAAGGTTTTGGAACTCAAAATTTAAAAAAAAAACTGTTAAAAGTTGTTGTTACATATAATTGGGAAAAAATAAAATTTTAAATTAAAAAAAAATGAAGGGGTACAAAAGGGACTGAGGTTGGGCCTGGATGCCCAGAGGGTAAGCAACTGCCTTACCGAGAAGGAGCTGAGCTTCACGCCAACTGCCTTGTGCTTCTTGCCCAGGTTGGTGAGATACTCCTCCAAGGAGGACAAATTCTCCACATGGGTCACTGCAGCATCAATCACCAACATTACCTGCCCGAGGACCAGGGGAGAAAGATCTGCACTTAGGAGAGCAAAGACAAGCATTCGCTTAATTGTCAGCACAGACGGTATGCTTCTCTGGGAGAGAGGAAAAGGAAAATGTACCCCAAAACTTTTTTTAGCAAAAGAAGCCCTCAAATATAGGAGATACAATAAATGTGTTGAAAAAAAAATAATAAATAAATAAATAAATAAAAATAAATGTGTTGAGCCTGAAGTGAGAAAGCACAAAATTCACTTCAAAAACTTTCTAGCCTCTGTTTTCTCAACTTTAAAATGGGGATCATAGTAGGAATTACTTATCAAGATTGCTGTGAGGATCAAATTCAATATTTGAAAAGCACTTAGCACAGTGTCTGGCACACAGTAAGTGCTTAATAAATGTCTATTTCCTTATTTCCTTCAAGCCTTGAGCCTGTGAAGAAAAACTGAAACACAGATATGTCCACTCTGGAACTTCAGATGGTAAGACAACTTCGAAACTACACCTGGTATTCCCAAAGACTTCTACTGCATATTAAACAGAGGTCCTAAAAGGAGTTGTTCAGTTGGGATATTTGAATGAACCTGCCCAGTTATCAGAGGTTCAGCTTTCACCCTGCTGGCTGGACTGACACTGTGTAGCCAGATTGTAAGTCTGAAGCTCAGTGAGTTTGTCAGTAATAATGTAACAAAGGAAGCTACAACATTTTTAACCTGTATCAGATTGCTTGCTGTCTTGGGGAGAGGGAAGGAAAAGGGAGAAAAATTTGGAACACAAGATTTTTCAAAGGTGAATGCTGAAAACTATCTTTGCATGTCTCTGGAAAAGTAAAAGACTTTTGAAAAAAACAATAATGGAAGCTCAAAGCCTCTGCCTGGAATTACTTTCATCATGATCACCTGCTGGGAAAATCCCAAAGCTGTCCTAAAGCAAAGACAAGGTTACCCTAACTGCATCCCATGTCTTGTGGAGTTTCTTAGATGCCTGATGAAAGGCGAGTGCCAAGTGAAGGCAGCAAGAGGGTCTCCATTCCAATAAAGTCCTGTAGCTCTAAATAAACCCTCCAGGTCCAAAGATAGTAAGTGACATAGGAGAATCCAAATCAAGGGCCTGCTACTTCTCTGAAGATCTCAGAGCATTCAATGATGCTCATCTGAGTCCCCACACTGAGTAAAGTAAGGGGAAATTGAGGCTCAGTGAGATGAACCACTTTGCCCTAGTCCCCCAAATAATTTGTTAAGTTCTATCAACTGCACCACACAAAGAGTTGGTTATTCACTAGGATCTCTAGTTGTATCACTAGGACACTAGGGAGATAGAAACTCACTTGCCAAATATTTGGGGGGAGATTGCTGGCCTTCAAGAGAGAAAGATTAAACTTCTTTCCTATCGTGCAGGGAGGTGGAAAAAAAACCACCTAAAGGTAACTGGTGGACCCAGTCAGAGCTCTGCCTATCTGGCTCTAGAGAACATTTTTTAGAGCTTAAGAGAAAATGTGCCTCCTCCCACATCCCTAGTTTTCCCTGGGGGAATGACACAGCCACTCTCTAGGGTCTCAAGTTTCCATAGAATTCTCTTCGTCCCCAGTGGGGCTAACAAAACTTGCCCATTCCCACCCCCCTATTTCTTCCCCTTGCCTCTTACTTTTCGGATGTGATCCAGGAACTCAGGAGAAGAGAGGCAGTCCTGGGGGCTGGAAAACTGCCTACAGTTATACTGAAAGAGGGGCAGTAGGTCTGGCTCTAAGTCGAACAACCTGCAACAAAAAGGATCACAGCTCTGTAACTTCTTTGTGCCACATTTTCTGTATCTGTGGAATGGAGATAATTTTACTTCCCATCACATGGGGTTAATAAAATCACATACTTAGAGCTGGAACGGACAGGATTAACTGGCCCAACACCTTCATGATATCCCAAAAAGATAGAAAAACAGAAATAGAGATTAACTAATTTACCCAGGGTCATATAATTAAATTAGTAAATAGCAGAGAAGAGATTTGAATCCAAGGTCTCTGATGCCAAATCCAGGGCTTATTCAATATTCCACATACTGTGTAAAACAATCAAAACCTAAGATATGGAGTTTCCATAATATCTATTTCAAATGCAATATCAATTATAGTTCAAAAATCAAGAGGCAAAATTCTAATAAAGGAATTCACAAGCTCAAAAATATCTCTGGTGATGTTGAAAAGTTGTTGGTAGAATGAAATTAAAGAATGGATGTGGAAAATCTGTTTGCATAAAATAGTATATAAATTATAAAGGTAAACAATGATTAATGAATCTCTCCTCAGAGAACTTATTAGTCGTGTGTGTGTGTGTGTGTGTGTGTGTGTGGTGTGTGTGATTTCATCTCTCTCGGATGACTCAGTTTTCTGATTTGTAAAATAAGGATAATAATAGCACTTACTTCATGAGATTATTGTGAGGATTAAATAAGATGATATATGTATCATGCTTTGCCAGCTCTATTAGAAATATTAAAATATTATGATAAAATGTGAATATCATAATTGTATATTTTATTGTAATTACAATACATTTTTGTTTTTATTTATAATATAAAATATTAGAATAATAAAATATCTATGATGATCATGGTCATGATAATAATAATGTCACTATCAACTGGGTGGTTTGTGGGTTGGGCAAGGGAGAGAGAGACAGAGATTCAGAATACACAAAAGTCTAGCAGCTTCTTATCCCTCAGGTTCAACCACCCATGCTCATTAGGGTTATGGAGGACATTAGCAATGGCAAGGGAGATTCCTTCAGCATCTTATTAAATCTGCTCCAGATGGAACAGTATTTTCAAGTTGGAAATGCTTTCTTGTCTCAATCCTTTCCTCATTATTCATATCTCTTGGTCCCATTCTCACTGGCACTTTTCAGATAAAAATGTCTCTGCTTCCTTCTCTTAGTTTAGTTGGGGACTGTCATTGTTGAGTCATTTTAACCATCTCTGTCTCTCCAAGAGCCCATTTGGGGTTTTCTTGGCAAAGATACTGAAGGGTCTCAATCCATTTTTACAGATGAGGAACTGAAGCAAACATGATTAAGTGATTTGCCCAAGATCACATAGCTAGAGTCTGAGGCTGGATTTAAACTCAGGTCCTCCTGATTCCAGATTGGACCTGATATCCACTGGGCCACCTAGCAGTGTGTTCATCAGGGGGGAACTAGCATCACCTCATTTCTTATCTCAGGTTCTCCCTTTTTCTAAGAATGTTTTATTAATGTATTTTTCTGCCTCATTTACTCCTCAATCATCACACACACACACACACACACACACACACACACACACACACACACAC